>JAUZNJ010062662.1:0-27408 GCA_034780135.1 Jordanella pulchra
AGAGAGACAGCTGGTCAGAACGCTCTCTATGGTGCTTCTGTAGAAGGTCGTGAGGATGGGCGGGGGCAGGCGGGCTCAGGTGGGAAACTTGATCTCATCCAGCCAGTAAATGTCTAACATGGCTAAATGAGTCTGACTGTCTGCTGCGTGGTTCTGATTTCCCCACTAGTTCTCCATGTATCTCCTTCTTCCCTCTGCGGTGCGATGATTTTTCACTACGACAACCAGTTTGGGATCGGCCTGATTTTTGGCTCAATCATTTGATAATAGCCTGAGTTTAGAGCAGCGACTGACGATATTATCTTCCTAATTTATTGATATTTGGATTATTTTTTCAATTAATCGATTAAAAATCAAATAGCAAACGTTCCTTACAGAAGTTTTTTTTTTTTTTTTTTAATTGAACCAGGTGAAATTAAAACGTTTCAATCTGTGGAGTTCTGGATAGAGCATATTGAGAGAAGAAAAACTTTTTTTTATTTTAAAAGTAAAATATTTAGATTTTGTTTTTTTTTTTTACAATGTTGATATAATTACTGCTATAAGTTGATTTCTCTGTTAGCTACAGGCATGTTTTAGAGTCTTTATACTCCAGTTAACAAATAATTGATAACTAGCAAAGTTTTCAATAATAAATGAATCTGATTCATTGTTTCAGTCCAACATGAGCTTGTAAAAAAGTTTTTAAATAGTTTCTCATTCAGTAAACTGTTTAAAAAATCTTTGTTTTTAATTTTCTGGATTCAATTGAAAATATTTCACATATATTTTTTAATTTCTCATTTCCCAACGTTTAGCTTGAAAACGTACAGAAACACTACAAACCCTGAGGTTCAGAAATGAAGTTTTATATTTTACTTTTTTAGTCTCAGTAAACGGATAAAAAAACTGGTTTCCTTATGTGTGACTCGGGGGTGTTATTATGCATGACAACAAAGTTGGTAGTTTGTCATCGGCTCTTTGAGAGGAAGAAGAAAATCTGTTAGAAAGAAATGATCATGCCTTTGGTTTCATGCATTTACCCATCAGTGACAAGCCACTTTGTCTCCTAAAAGCCCATCCGTGTTTAATTGCTTCCTCCTTGACAAACAAATTCAGTATCAGCCATTGTAATCCCTGGCTGTCACCACATCCATCCATTTTCATATCCGGAGGAAAACCTGGCTGCTTCATCAGCCGAGTTCATTCTGCCGCCGTCTGTGTGTGTGTGTGTGTCTGTGTGTGAGCGGCAGCAGTCGATGATGATAGAGTGAGGAAGTCAGGTAGCAGATATGTGGCAGAGGTGGAAAAATCGGTGCTTCTGAACCGTAGCGGCAGGAATTTGGTCTCAGCAGTGACGGCAGCAGCAATGCTGGCTTTAAAACCAGCGATGGACGGGGTGGTGTGTCAGCAGAACTAATACAAACATCCGTCACGGGCCCATTGGTCCACTCCACTTGGTGCCTGACAACCACTGGAGGAGCAGCAGGTCGGTGTGAAGGTTATTTTTTTGCTGCCTATCAGATTTAGTCCAACGGGCGACGTGGATCTGAACACATAAATAAGACAACTGTCTTCTGTTTCCCAGGAAAACATTCCCACCTCGGTTAACGTTTTTAAAAACTTTGACACCCAGGCCTTTATGATAAAATGTGTTATGATCAAATGAAACAAAGATTAAAGAGAAACACGATGACGGTAGCGCTAGGTTTAGGGACAGTTTGAAAGAAGCCACAAGAATGAACAAAACCTACTGGGTCTGAAGATGTGGAGGAAAAGGACGAGTTGACAAGAAGAAAGAGACAGTTTTAGAAACTATAGGCTCCACATGTTTTTGTTTGAGCCAAATCTAATGCAATGGTTCTGAACTTTTGGAGGAAAAGTCCCCCGCATATCTGCACGCATGGCTACTGTACATGTTTACAACAGAAAACGCGGTGTCTCACTACGCTGTTCAGCTGGAAAGTACTTCATCAGGAGTTGTTTTAAATGGACACTGAGCTTTCAAATAACTGCCAGCAACACAATGATCGGTGCATTCGGACCTGCCGCGTCAAAACCGCTCCCTCTGCCTCTGTAACGGGTGTGTGGTGGGATAAGAAGCAGTGCAAAGTGCACAGCTTTGATCTTGTTTTTGTAAAGCTTGTAGGCAAACTTGTCCAATGGTGGTTTGGAAAACGAAGGCATTCATCATGTAGGAAGAGGAACGATCCGACTATGAAGGCAGGAATATGTGTGGATTCTGAGAAGCTCACAGTACGATTCAGAATCTTTCGTTTCCTACTCGCCTTTCGACCACAATAGATGAATAATGCAGAGTTGATCTCACATTAAAGGTGAATACATTTGTAAATTATATTCCCAGGTATTATGTCATATAAAATTGTGTTTAAACCTTTTAGAAACACCAAATATTTACATTTATGCAATAAAAAACATAAATTATTATATGTTAAAGAGAAACGAAAATGTTGCAAGATAGCAAAAGGGAATTGTGTTAAACTGTGTGAAAACTGCTTAGACTACAGCTTAATGAATTTTAGGGAATTCATACAAAGATTAGAGTCTTTGATTGGCTTATTTTCCAGCACCGGTTAGTGCGGCTCTGGTTCTGTGTGTTACTGACCTAATGTGGCGTAGTAGAACGGGAAATCTCCCAAGTACCCGGAATACTGCGGCAAGGCAAACAGGCCTCCAGGGTGACTGTTCCACATCAGGCTGCTCCTGGAGCCGTCCTCCAGCACTCGGTCCTGGATTATCTGCACACAAGAAGAAAACCAGGTACAGACTTTAGGAACAAAACCACCGAGCTGACCTTTAACTTTAATCAGGCTGCAGATAAAACATCTTTGCTAGTGTCAAGCTTTTCTTTGCTTCTTTTTTTAAAGCAGTTTTCCAAACTCGACTTGATTAACTCCATTAGATTATTATTTCTTAGGGAAAACTATTTCTTAAATGTCAAAAATAAAATCCTAATCTATTTTTCAGCCTCCACAGCTAACAGTTAATTAGAAACCAGGACTTAAAGTCGGATGAAAAAAAACAAAAAAAAAACAAAAAACAAATGGTTGGAAGCTACATCTTAAGTAGACCAAAAAATTTCTTTCTTTTTTTTTTTTTTTGAGGAAAACTGGTATTTCTTTTTGGTTTGGTTTGTTTAAATCTCTGAAATCACCTTTTAATCTGCAAGGTGTCCTCATCCGCTCAGGCAAAAAACCAACACTAAACTGCCCCTTTGCTCATTTTACAGCCGTCCCCGAGAGCTCATAAAAAGGAGAATTATACGAGTGGATAAAAGATTGATCGTTAGCCTCTCAGATTACAGTGTATGAAATCATAAAGGATTTTTATCAATGAGCCTTGTAATCACTCCAATAAAACATTTCACACAGAGACGAGTTTCCACACAACAAGGAGGCGAAGCTGATTCTCAGAGTTAAATGAATTTTGGAACAGCTAGCCGCCTACATTCAGACACAAAACATCTCCCAAGGTTAGATGATAACTTAAAGGTGAAGATTAAGTAAGTGTTTCTATAGAGATAGATATCTGTTTGACGGGTGAATTTAAAGATCTATTCGTTATGTCTATAAAATTAATCAAGTAGTTCAGTTAAAACTGTGTACAGCTTGTATAAAATACATGAATTTTTAATTTCTTACTGTAGTAAGCTAATCCTGGATGCTAATACTTTCTTTACATAATAAATTACTTAATCGTTTACCACAGGCTGTAAGACTTATTTTCTCTTTTGTTCTGTAAAAAAGCAGTTTCTGTGATATAAGCTGATCTAAGCTAATTAGCATGCAAACGCTAGCATGATTGTTGTTTTTTTTTTAATTTGATGAAAATCCCATGAAAATGGGGGATCATAATCCCAAAAAATCTGATATCGTTAACAAAGCAAGTATCGTCTGCTTTCCTTTCTGAGTAATAATGAAGGTAGAAGGTTAAAGTCTCACAGAGAAACTTATCAAACTAAATGTTTCTATTTAAGTCTATTTTGCTTCATCCTCCTCGTTTACACGTCCATTTCTCTTTGGATCTGCTTGTCAGGTTTTGGTTGCTCAACAAAATAGCTTAAAAATCTTGGCAAGGAGATTAGAAATGATGCAACACAAGCAGAATTTTGTTCAGTAACTCAACAGAAAGCTGGTTCCTGGCCTCTCCTTTACTGAGAAAACCTTCCTGTGAGGGAAGATGAACCAACCAGTAATCTTCAGTAATTCTGGGTCACATCTTATGCTTTCACTCATCACAAAGCATCTGGTCCACCTCTGGTGTATTCAGACCTTTTTCTTTGCTGATACGACAAACTCCTCATCTTTTTCTTCAGATGCAGCGATTTAGAACAGTTAACATAATATTAGTACCAGTTTGATGCTGTTCTAAACCAAAGTGAGTCATGCTGAAAACTAGGGGTGTAACAATACATCAATGCACATTTAAATATAGATTTAACGATTAATAGTTTAATTAAAGTAAAAAACATTGTTACCCATATTAGCCATGTTAAACTCTGACATTATATTGAACTACACAAGACTATAATAAGATGTGATCTAGTATATTTTTTCTATGATTAGAAGTATGCTAAAGAGATTAAATATCCACATCATATTTGAGTTTTTATTTTTTTTTTGTAAGTTGATATTAGTGGAAACAACTTATATTAGAAGCTGGTATCTCATCATGTCTGACAGACTTTATGATTTCAGCCACCATCGTATTGTGATGAAGCTGCTGATTTACATCCTTAATCTAACCCTCCTGTCTCCTGTACTATAGTTTCATAGTACTTCATAGTTTCACTCTTTCTCCTGTACTCATCCAGAGGCTTCATCCAGCTGTCTTGTGTTCCTGTTACAACTCTGCTGTCACTGCAGTAGTTTTCTACCGAGCGTCAACTTCAGTACGTGCCACGCGTTCCTGTGAAAAACGATGAAATCTGACATTTCCCCCAGATGCCCTTGAGAGATCGGGAAAGGTGGATGTTTGGTTTCCCCATTTAAGCAATTCTTTATTCAAATTATTCAGCTTTAATTTGAAAAACAACCTCAGATCTTAATTATCAGGCGACTAATCAGGCTAAAACCAATTAGCATAACGGCAGCTTACCTAAGCTAATGTAATATGACTATTTTGTTATAATTAAAAACATGTTCTGTAACCAACAGTCTACGTGTCAAACACCCTGAAAACCTCTGTATCTGTCCAGATCATGCAACTTCTTCTTCTTCTTTGTTATTCTTTTGTAAATGTACTACTATAGTTATATGCATTTCACAATCTATATAACTGTGGGTTAAAATTGTAAGAATAGCTGAGCTCCTAAAATATTAGCTTTGTACCGCCTTAAAAGCAGCTATTGATCGAGTCAGGAGTGAAATGTTGCCGGCCGAGGGAAGTTAAAATAAACGAGTTCTCTGGTGTAATATTTCCCAAACAAACCAAACAGGTCAGATCAGTTAGCCGGAAGCATCTGTGCCGCTCCGGTGGGGGGTCTCAGTGGTAGTGGAACAATGCAGACAGAGTCATCAGCTGTATCTAAGCATCAGTCTGTCAGGCCTGCCTCAATCCTTTCTGGGTCCAAATGGAGCAGTCAGTCAATCGGTCCGACGGGAAAATGGGCACAATTTTCCTCGGCTGAAGCTTGTAGACGGCTTCTGCTGAACAGGCAGGCGGAGGATGAGAGATATTGCTGCTGTGCCCTTGAGCCAAGCTAAATTGCTTCAGTAAAACAGACACAGGTTTGTGGCCATGTTTTATAGCAGCTATTGAATAAGGAGGTGCCTGGCTGTGGCGAGGAAACTCAAAAGGTGAATATATGGCCGTGAAAAGAGACAGAGAGAGCTTTGTGAACGCTTTAAGAGCTAATAATACAGAGGAAGGGGTGGGTGCTGTATTAACTAACAAAGCAACAGAAAACATCCTCAGAGGGGAAGAGATGTGAGGAAAGAGAACAACAGCAACGTCTAAGTTTCTTTTACTTTTCCGAGCTCTGTCCCCTGGGGGCCAGTCGATAACAGTTCACTTCAGTAAAACAGATTACCTCAGAAACCCGTCGACTTCCTTATAAAAAAGCCCCGGCTGCCACCTTCAAACCCTGCAGCCCTTTACACCTTATGACGGGCAATTCTGCTCGCTTGGCTGCAGCTCCTCCCCCGTCGGCGGCCCTCAGTCGGACATGATGGACGACTCAATCTCACCTCAGAACAGGCACCATCAACCAATTACAGAGTGACAGATAAATCCTGCTTCTGTGGGAGCATGCTGCGGACCCAGCTTTAATTGGTGAGTTTAATGGGTGTACCGGCAGCACAGCTCTGCTGATACTGTCCTTGTGATTGGCTGAAATGCTGCTGTGTCTGACAGAAAACAATGCATGATGGGATATTTTTTATGAGCTTGCTGCTGCAAAATACCAGGTGTAGCCCTTTACTTTGTTGATAGAAGGTTGACACTGATGAGCTGCAAGATTTAGCTTGTTTATTTCGTCAAATCAGAGCTAAAAAAAAGAAAACAATATAAAAATTGTGAAAAAAACACTCATAAGAAATAAATTCTTAATAAATTCTTAAAATGCATCAGTATTTGTTTAATGATTAACAGTTTTTGAACTAAATCTCTGAAATAAATTCTTTTTTAAATGATGCATCCACAGATCTTAGCTGTGTTCATAATTTAGGATAACGGGTAGAAACGATGATTGATGCAGGATGTGCAGACTTAGCTCGACGCACATACAATGTCAAACATCATCTGCAACCCAATTTAAATATGTCACCTGTGCTCCTTTTTGCTCTTTCTCTCTCCTTCCCCCTCTGCACCATTTGCTTCAGGACGGTTGGTCAGACTTCTTTTTTTTTTTTAGCTAACAGTGCATTTAAAACCATTAGTTGAGTGAGTCAGAAGCTGCACCAGTGTCACCTTGTACTTCGGAGAAGAGCGACGGTGCGTTATGCTTGGGTGCAGCCGTGTGCGTCTGGCCGTCTTGACATGTGAAGACGTTCCTCAGACTCGGTGCGTTTGTGTGACGGGTCGCGGGGAGACGGGGCTTGATATCAAACATACCAAAGATGTTGAGCCAGATCAAAAGTGGGACTTTGAAGCTACAGCTTGTGTTGTGTGTTCCGGGGAGTGGGTGGAAATAGGAAGTTTAGATAAAGAGGTTGTAGTGTTAGAGACTGTGGCTTTGGCAGGAATGTGGAAGGAAAACACTTGTAAGATTAGAAACAGAAATCATGGAAAATGTGATAAAGTTTTCAACCTTCACTCCCAGTATTTGGTACTGTTGGTGCGTAAAAGTCAGAAGCAAAACTCTGAAGGAACATAAACAAGGAATGACTTGGAGCTCTTAAACAACAACAACAACAATTATGTCAGGAAGCCTTGTGAAAAAAGGCCTATTCAGAACGGACGAGTGAACCAGAACTTCTGCTCTTTTCTTTGTCACTTGTTTAAAAACATCATAAAATTCAACCTGATTTAATGTGGACGTCCACAAAAAGCTATTTTTCAAATCACACTGTCAAGCAAACGTCTTCCTGCTGTTGGAGCAAAAGCAGATACGAAAAGGAAACGAAAAGGGAAAATTGGAGAAAAAAAAAAAAAAAAAATAATTGCTTCAAATGCCAAAAATATGTCCAACATAGAAAGATCAACCAAGCAACTTCTATTACTTAGAAGATATAGCTAAAGGTTTAATTCCTCCCGGCCAGTAAGAAGTCACCCGTACTGTTAGACAGCCAGTCCCCAAATGCTAAAGCTCACTAATGTTCACTATTGTTTTGATTATTTTTTCCTTGTTTTTTTGTTTTATATTCTTGAATCTGACAAATATGAGGCAAAGACGCTGTTGATCCGCTCTATCATAGAGCTACTAGGATCTGGCAATCCTTCAGCTCTGGCTCAGGTGACTTTATCCAACTATTGGTGCAGAATCTCTTGTTGTCGACACTCTCATTGTGACCAAAGTTCATTTTTACACACTTTAAACTGGTCAACATTTATGAAAAAGTTTTTGATCTCTTTCCTGTAAAATACTTTTATTCTGCTCCATTCCAGATGTTTTGTAGATGTATTATTCTTTTAAAAATCTATTTTTTTGATGTAAACATTCCTTAAAATGTTATGCAACACAATGTTTCCAAATGAATTACATCAGAGTAGCTAAATGACAGAAATAAAAGATGCACAACAGAAAACAAACAATGATTTAGATCATTGCTTTGCATTAGCCTGACTACTATGCTGCGTCGTCTAAAATCCTAAAAACCTCCCTTTAGAAACAATCATCTTATGTTACACTAAAAAACAAATTGTATAATAGTTTCAAATCCATCAGACTGGGAGGATGGCTTCATTTTTAATTCCTACTTCAGAGTCTGAGCTGGATTTAACTTCAGACCGTTATTGGAATTTGATAATAATCGTTTCATTGCAACTCTGCTGTATGTCTCCAGTGGTTCTCCTTGTTTGTCGCCTTTGGCAGCATCTTTCTATCTGCATTACCCTTTGTTTTACCCCATCCACGTCCCCAATAACTAGACACAGCTTTCCTGCTCAAGAACCCCTTGTATGATGATGCCTCCACCCTGTTTCACAGTAAGAGGCAGTGAAAACAGGAGTAAGTATGGTGTTAGCTCTCCCTATTAGATGAAGGTCATAACATCTCATGAGAACATCCTCTTCCACATGTTCCCTGTAATCCCAGCATTGTAAGAAAACTGTTGAAACTGACGCCAGCAGCTTCTTTCCTGCTCCTCTAATCAATCCTCACATGCTCTGTTTATGTGGACGGTCATGTCTTGGTAGTTTTGCAGCTGTGAAATACTCTTTTCATGTCATGATGATGGACTGATCAGACCTCTATGAGATATTGAGAGCATGGATAATTTTTTTAAGAATGCAACTTTCTCCCTGACCTTAGTGTTCATTCTTACACGATAAAAGTACATTGAGTCTCTTATAAAATCTCTTGTCTTGACCCACATGCAAACACATTTTAAATGACCCTGACCCACGGAGCTATGATGCACAATCAGCCCCATCAACCTCCACAGTCACTTATCTTTCAAAGTACGGGAACAGAAGGTTTGAATCTGGGATAAGAACAGAATGTCCTGAACCTTTTTTTTTTTCCTCAGAAAATATTTATGACTTTAAAAATAATAACAGTTTCCTTTTAAAATGGATAATCCGGCTGCATTATATGGCATGACTGAGAGAAAGAGACTTCATGAAAACCTCAATGAAACCCGTTAACTAAAGTTAGGATCCTTTGACAAACAGTTTGCATCTGAAACCTCTCATTAGCAACGAACAAATGTAAAAACTCTTCATACTGCAAACCTTCAATTGCACTAACTTGATTGGCAGTGATGAAAACGAACTTTGAGCAAAATAAGATTTAAGTGACACTGGATTCAATCATTCCAGTTAACAATAAATGATTCATACTCAACATTTCTCAGAGACGACCATGAAATCACAACTTCCTAAGTTCACGTGATCACATAATAGAAACTTGTAAGACATTTTGCATTAAAATGTTCAGGGTTTTTATTCCGCGTTCATATTCCTGAGTTTGCAGAGACACCAAAAACCCTCTGAGAGAGAAAGACTGGTGACAAATAAAGAAGCAGAGCCGAGGAGGACAAAGAAGGCCATAGGAGCAGGTGGCTTTGTGTACGAAGCATAAGTTTGGATGTGTGCCTCAACTCCTCACCTCCAGCGTGGTCAGCACTATCTTCTCCACAGAGGAGAAATATGCCTCCCAGAGGAACTGAGTCTGCTGCCTGAGGGACAGGATCTTATCCTGGTGGATGGAGCGCACTGTGGTTGGAATCTGTAAAACAAAGAGCGGTGCGGTGAAGCTCAGCACAGCATGCGATGCCACAGACACAGACAGGACATTCAACAGATGAACAAACTGGTAAAGGAGGTCAAACATACTTCATCTATAAAACTTAGTTTTTGCAGTTAATAGAAATCTGAACTGAGGTTCAGTTTGATAGCGTCACTGCTTTCTGTTTTACCCACAAAGGAACATTTAAGAACAAATTAGCTAAAGTAGTTTGGAAAAACTTTATCCTTTTTTTTTTCTTCCCCTGAAGGTGGATTTTTCTCCCTTTTAGAAAAAGCATGAAAAATAGATCAAACTATTTTTTATAGCATTTGGTTTAAAGAGACATTATGCAAGTTTTTACTGGAAAACATCTTTAAAATAGCCTTTTTATTTGACTTTTTACGACTAAAACGTCGTTTGACGAGCAGTTCGGCGTTGATGCATCAGCGGATGTGACGCCATGTTAAATGCAACCTTGCAAACATTCGAAGCCTGATATTCAAGATGAATTTTGAGACACTCAGAAGTGCCCTGAGTGTGCAATGAGATCACGAGGTAAAAAATTGTTTTCAGTTAATTGCTGTCTTTTACAGAGAGGCTAGATAGAGGTTGTAGCACCAAGTAGCTAACATCACGAATGAACAGGCACACTGAGTATAGATTAGCATCAAATAGATTTTGAAAACTTAGATACAACTTAGGCTCATTTTGACCATCCAATTTAATTCAGTTTATTTATTTATAAAGCAGCAATTCACAACACATGTCATCTCGAGGAACTTTACAGAGACAATTCAATCAGATCACACAGTCAGATTGGTTTAAAGTTTTCTGTCTAAGGAAAACCAGCTGATTGCATTGAATCATTGATTCGACAGCAATCACTCACACCAAGCATGCATGGAAAGGTATTGTAGCTGCTGTAAATAAAACCTAAAATGTTTACTGACATTTTGCCTCAGAGGGGTTGCTAATTAATAGGGGACTTTTTTGACAGCACAAATATTTTGTTTATATTTTTTTTTCTCAATATATATATACTTTAAAAAAATGTAGCAAAGGTTTATAAAACTTCTGGATTGGCCAGAAGAGCATGGGAGGTCTTAAAATCACAAGAAAGTGACAGAAAGTAATGACCGTGGATTTTCATGCATCTGCTTTTTCCACCTTTTAGATGTTGATGCTTGGAGCAGCAGGTAAAGTCCCATCAGTCAGGATTCAGCTCAGGTCAAGAGTCAAGCCTTCATTTTTGTAACTTCAGGTAGGCTTTGGCATTTTGGAAAATACTTTAATTTGCTTTTTAGCTGTAAGCGAGATGGCAGGATCAAGCCTGCTTCCACATCTGAGCAGCGACTCTCAGGGTGTACACTTACTTCTCATCCAGGTCTCAGCAAGAAAACTAATGAGAGTGTTTACCAAGACATCAGATGTCACCTTTGAATTTGACCCCATCAAGTGTAAAGAGCACAGCGGCAGCTAAAGACTGGTTGTGAAAAAGAAAAAAAAGCTGGAAAAGAGCTTTAAAAGATTCTTGGAGTTTTTATTTTGGCTGAAAGAAATGAAGAAAGCAATGAAGTAAGGAACCAAAAAAAGAAAAGATTTAGTGCTTTTAAGAGCAAGCTTTTTATAAGCAGCTTTTTTACATATCTTGTGATAATAACTACTAATACAGTCATTATGCACATATCCTTTAATATCACAATAGAAATGTGGTTTTATGTGCTTCCTCTGTTATATTTGAATTCATAACATACATCTGAAGAATATTCCAGGATGATTGAAGCACATTTTGTGCTGCACACACTGAGCTCCCCATGCCAAACAAAATGATCACGTACTTTATTCAAATTAAGATTTAATGTGCATATAATTACTTTTCTCCCTATGAAGCACAGGCAATTCCCACCAAATTCATTGGCCTGGTCTGCTTATTTACCGTCTCATAACAATCGGAGGCGCTGAGAGACGTTTTTTGTTTTTTTTTTGTCAGGGGGTGATCAGAGGAGGGGATAGAGCTACACAAGAGCCGTTACCTGCAGCAGGAGCCTCTCGTCGCCGATGACTGCAGCAGTGTTCCAGTCGATGATCTCCGAAAAAGGCAGCTCCCAGCCGTTGCTCAGCATCACTGGCACACATGCAGCCTGAGACACACAAAGAGTGAAGCCTGTATGTTGATCACTACATTTCTGAATCTGTTATATCTACATTGCTTACTGCAAAACAAGCTTCCTCAGCCTGTGTAAAAAAATGGAGCTGAATCCTTATTATGAAGCAAAAACATGTATATTTTTTGTCAGCCGGCTTCAATAATATTCAAACATTATGTATGCATTAATGTTGCTGGGATCATAGTAACTCAATATATGAGAAAAAGACCCCTGACTGCAGCATCCGAGCTCCTAGATAAACAAAAATAAGATGGGAAGGTTCAGTCATGATAAAGAGCAAAGTAATATATAGGCACAGATAAAAAAATATGGAAGATTTATCTACTGATATGCTACGGTGCTTTATTTGCAGCGAAAATAAAAGGAATAAAAGGCAGGGCGAAGTGGAGAAAATCATACAAACCAAACCTTTGATCAACTCTCACAAAGTCAAAGATGCACTAATAGATTTTCTTAATTATTTGTTTGGCAGCTGTTTAGTGGATTTCTAAAAGATCTTTAAATCATTCACAAGCCTCCAAATAATAAATAAATAATAATAATAATAAAAAAAAATCGAAGACGGAGAGAGCCTGATTCCTTTGAACCTAATATCAAGTGTTCATTCAGCCTTTGTGTTTGGCAACATCAGGAGCGGGAGAGTTTATTACTCAGAGGTGGTGAGCAGCAGGAATGATAAGGAGAAATGAGAGTTCAAGAAAAAAATAAAGATCAAAAAGGCAAAAGAAAGTAGATATACAGAGATAAAAAAAAATATGATGAAAAAAGTGCAGACAGAGAGGATGAATGTGACCTTTGGCAGAAGGATGGGTGGAGGGCTGCAGGGAGCAGGTGGTGTGTGTGTGTGTTTGGTAGTTTGATGTAATGACGGCCCTGTCACTCCCGGGTCATAAAGGTGTCAGCTGAAGCCGAGTTGGCCCCCGGGCTCCGTGCACGCAACCAGACATGAAGGCATCCACAGCAGAAACACGTTGACCTCAAAGCAGAGCGCCATTCGCATGCAAAGCTCGAAAGCCTGCACACTCGGCACCCTTCATCTTCAACACCACGGTGGGAAACCGATGGATCATGTGAGTCAGACAAATGAAGAAAGGAGAGAAAAGGGCATATTTCACTCTCGAGTGAAGTGCAGCATGTCTCTCTGTCCCTGTGTGTGTGTGTGTGTGTGTGGCTGCTGATCCTGAGATAAGCACACTTCTGTGGGTGCGCTCTGTGGACAGAAGTGCTTGGAAAGGAGAGGTAAAGGACAGTGCAGTGGTGCTGCAGAAGAGTTAGAGAAATGGATGAACGGACACGTAGGGGGGGAGATAAGTGACGCAGGAGGAAGAGAAAAATGATTAATCTGATTCCAATAGCAGAAATGAGAGCAGGATTTTCACTTCTAATCCTGTGCAGGTTATAGCTCATTTAGAAAACTTTCAAAGGCGCTGGAAGCTCAAAGCTGCACCATTCTGGGTAAAAGGTACCTGTGTGGCAAACCGTATTAGCTGCATAACAAGATGGATATTTAAACTCGTTAATTAGTTTCACAGATTCAACATTTTATCTCTGTAAGACACTAGAACTCTGTATATTGAACACTGCAGAAGAACTTTTTACTTCCTACAACATTAAGCATATCGAAACCTATAGGTTGCTTCAGTCTCTTGCTGGGGAATCTCTAGAGCATTTTTGTCCTTGCAAAACTACAGTAATAAAAAAATGTTTTACTATTATTTTTTTACAGACCAAAGCATTGTAGTACATAACTGTGAGGTTAAAGGAACATTCCTTTAATTCAAATCTGAAGCTAAGATAATTGATATTAATGTGTATCCACAAAAAAATCAAAATAAATCATTACTGCAGCACTATCTTTGATTACCAATTGGAAGCGATCAGAGCATCAGATTGGAGAGCAGGAGGAATGGTACTGGTTTCCTACTAATGTTTATCCCTCTCACCACATCTTGTTATTTTTCCTTTTGGGCAAATACTGCTACACAGAGATAAAAAAAAAAATGTAAACAGGATGAGGGCTTATTTATCCAAAGTTGTGCAGGAAGCAGCTGGAGAGTTGCTCAGTCACAGATTTTCTATATTATTTATTTTTTATTTCCAAAGTTCTTAAGGTTTGATATCTTTCTACATCCCTCTTAACAACTTCAGTTCTACCTTTGCATTTTCACACAGACCCTGATCCTTAACAGTAGTGTTTCTTCATTCAAGAGGATCAAGTGGAAAATAATGGCAGAAAAATTTATTTACAATCCTTGATGTTATGAGGTACTAAGTTTGAGCTGCATACTGGGAGCATGACAGTGGTATTTATTATACTTTCTAGTGATACTGCTGAAGGGGTTGGAACTCACAATAGAGGCCGTGCTTGCTCCGGATGCTGTGGGTTTGTGCTGCTTTACTTTACTTTATATTTTTTTTAGTTTTTACCTGCAGCGCTTCGAGGAAGCGAAAGGAGCCCAGCCGTCTGCCCCGGGGCACCAGGCAGAAGGTGGAATTATGGAGCATCTCCTTGTAGTCGTATCTGTAAAAAGCACAATAGACAGAAATGATCCGTGAGTTCACAGACACACAGCGGCTTCAAAGGAAAATCTGAATACTGAGTTCATGCTTCACTTGCATTTACTACATCTGAACTAAACGGCAGTTTTAAAAGAAAAGAAACTAACTTTTATTGGTTGTTTTAATCACATTTTCCATTTATATGCCGTTTCTTTATGTATTCAGCCACTTTGCAAATAATGTCCTCCTCCTACTCAACATCTCTCTGCTTCCTGCCTCCCTCTAACTCTCCTCCTCTCCTTGCAGCTCCCTGATCCCTCCTTTTCTCCAGCGAGGTGTGTCATATTGCTCTCCAAACAGGGTGATCAACCCTGCCAGGGGTAATGAGCTGAGAGTGACACCTGCTTCCACCACACAGCTGGCTCTGTCTCAGTGTGATAAACTGAGACAGAAATGAAGGAGCAGTGCGTATCTGTGCACCAGTCTGTGTGTTCATGCTACTTTTCTGTTTTGACAGGTGTGTGTGTAAACTCCATTATCTTAGATGGATGGTTTCATGGAAATATTCAGACGTCGAGTGCCAGCTTTTATTTGTATTTGTCTCCAAGTTTCTTCCTGTTATTCTGAACTTCAGATAAATCGTCCTGTTTAATAGAAGGATCTTTACCCCACTGGGATGAAGATATGACCTAAGAATATTTTGTACCCCACCGATACTGGTTAAAACGCTCTTGCTTTACCGATATAGGTGATATTTAATAATTTTGTGTATATAATAAAAGCCTTTTTTAACTATTATTACATTACTGTAGTAGATTCTGATCATGAAGGAACCAGTAGATGAAAACGTTTCACTCACACTTCTTGACTCCTGTGCCGACATTAAAGTGAATAACTTTAAATGTTTTCAGTCATACCAGTCTAATAGTTTTTTTTTTAATTTATGGAAAAACATTTCTCACATATGGGGTACCCCAAGGCTCAGATCTAAATCTATTTACTTCTCATTAAAATTTTTAAAAATTGAGCTTGCAAAACAATAAGGATAGATCAAAGCACATTGGCTGTGGGCATTTTTTTTATTGATTCTAATTCAGAGGAATTCAATGCTAGTTTAGCGGCAATAGAAGTTTGCATTGGAATTTCACTGTATGCAATATTGCAGATGCAAAATATTATATTATTTATATGATTAAAAAAACCCAACAACAATTATATACTAATAACATGAATGGCTGGTTGGCTAGACCTTCACTGTCATCCTTACCCAAACTCGATAGTCATATTTAATGGTTGACCAAGAAAAACACATTCTTTTTCTTTACCTTTTCAACCTCCATGCAAATATCCATAAAACTGAAGATTAATACAGTTCACGTGTTTCTTTATAAATTCTCTTTTTTACTTCTATGACTTTGCTTTTAACCGTAGACCGATAGAAACAGTAGATGTATACAGTATCCTGTGCACCGTTGGAAACAGATATTTTTTACATCAGATTTAGATGTAAAAAAGTATTAATGGAAACACAATAGTAATTTAAAGGTTGATAACAAGGTAATGTTTGCAGTAGGGTTGTCAAAGGTATCAATACTTCGAAAAGTATCAATACTCAAAACAATGTATCCAGGTACAATGCTAATTTGGCATAGTATTGAATCATACAATATCAGGTTTGGAATTTTAGTATTGTGAAAACCTTAGACTGCAGATTATTTTATTTTAAGAAGACAGAGATTCACCGTGATCTTAACCCCAATGGACTACCTTTGTAAGAGCTGAGCTTTAACGAGATATTTATAGCTGAGAAAATGTTCACCGAGGACAGTCGTCAAAAGGAGCCCAACGTTATATGAATCAACCTCACTGAAATAAGTGAGTGTCACTGTAAAAGTTTTATTTTCTTTATACAGCCTTCTGGCACCTGAATAAAATCTTCACAACATTAGTTTGAAAATCAATCAACCAAAATGATACCAACCTAACTAACAGACAGGATTCCAAACACTCATCCCTGAGGACCACCATTTATAATCTGCTGTATATTCAACCATCACTGCAGCATCTAGTCACATGAAAAGTGTAGTAACTCTTTTTTTGGCAAACCTATGCATTGCAAAAATGAAATGAGCTTTCTTCACTGTCTGAATATAAAACTGCTCTATTTGCAGCATCACTTTTTTCACAATATTAGTGCATTCCTATTGTAAAAAACAATCCTTTATTTTAATTTTAAAAAACAGGAAATCCATATTTTTTAGTTCTTCATTGGAAACATGCATTAAGATAGGTTGTTATATTTATAAGTCCTTAAATAAAGGCTGTCCCTTTCTTCTGTAGTTTGTCTTATTAACTGAAAACGAGCCCAAAGGCCCTCCAGGTTTGAGGTTAAAAGACTTCAGAGGCAGAAAATCATTTCTAATAAAACTGTAATCCATACAAGGTGAAGGTTACAGGACACCTAGCATAGATTCTGCTCCATTGATGATGCTGTGGATGTACTCTGTGCAGAGGTGTGACAGTGTTTGCTGATGCTGCCTCTGGTGCACTGCCATACATATGGATTCAGCAGAGAGGTTAAAAGCTTCTCTTCCTTTTACCCCAAACACAAACAAAGAGACCGCTGACCGTGTTGGAAGGAGGCCGCCCCTCGTCTTCTCTTTAGCCAAAGCCTGCTAATGTGTGGGAACACGAACGCCTGCGATAAATATCCCACCCTCGTTTACACCTACGTGTTGCAGAGTGTTCTGACAAAAACCAAAGCAAAGAGGACAGGAGACAGCTGCACGCCCTCGCACTGACGTGCCGTCACCTGTCGATGGAGACGAAGAAGCCATCTTAGCCCATATTTCCACACCAGCTGTCTGCCTGGACGCAGCGTGAGTAAGTTAGCAGCCCACCAGATACCAGCGGCATCTGAAGGCGATGAATATACATGTGGAGCTTAACAAGCAACAGTCGTGTAACAAGTTTAAGCAGGCAGTCCTACTGTTGAACCACCTCGTGCTGAATATAATACACACTGTTTACAGGTACTAAAGTTACTTTATATACACAGAGGCTATGTTAAAACATCAAAAGAAAACCACAGGCTTGCTGCAAACACGTCATGACCAGGATTTGACAGTAGATCACCCACATCATTCACCTAACAGATCATTTTCACAGAGTCTCAAAGATGCAGAGGCTAAAAATAGATAAGTTAGGGGGAGCTTTCCTTTGCTTTTGTGTTGCTGTTGTCTATTATTTAGTAAAATAAAGCTATTCTTCAGTATCATAGGAGTGTAAAACCATCAATGGGCTTCAAATCAAAAACAATGTGCTTCAGTGAGAACTTTGCTTTTGCATAAACTTGCATCCGTTTGTAAAAGAGTACAATATTTGTGTCGATGTATTGCAAAATATAACAACCAAATCAGTTTATATTTGAGGGACTGGAAAGACAAATGTACAATAAATAAAGTCAAACACTGAGGCAAAAAGGAAAGCAGAAGCTACCAGGATGACTTCTGGATGTAAAGCTTTTTTATGTGTGTTCAGCTCCTGAATAACATCTTTAGTCCCCAATGAGAGCATGGTACTACACTGCCCTGGTAACCCGTATTTAAGAGCTTTCATTTGCAGACATTAATTACACAAATACGTGCATCATCCTGTTAGGATGTGAAGATATCAGAAAGAGAAGCGAATGATATTCTTTTTAGGAGCAGATAAGCACTATAGAGCAATAGAGTGTTTTAAAAATTGTGAAGATTACTTGTTGAATTTTAACCTAAACATCAGAATGAGGAAGATACAGGTGTGTGTGTGTGTGTGGCAGAGTTAAGCAAAAACAAGATGACTGCGCAGGTTGCAGCTGGAATAATCTGCATTTCTTTTTTAAAAGCAAGAAAGAGGACACGGTTTCTGTCTGCCTTAGTGGACTGGAAGATGGTTTCGTGTTCTTCCTGCCAGGATTTGGTAAGAGTTTGATTATTCAGTTAACTCCACCAGTTGTGAAACAAATCATACTGCTGCTGTGATTGGCCAAAGGGGAGGGTAATCAGTTTTTAAACTAAATAGAAAAGGATTTTAGTTACAGCAATTAAGAATAGATTATCTCTTGGTGAGATAAAAACGTTAAAGCCAGATTATGATCAGAAATTGAAAGAATTTGAATTTTTAAAATTTGAAAAGGGATCTTTCTAAGAGACGAACGAACGGAACAGTAATAATTGATTTTCTTTGTTTGTTTTCGCCATTCAAATGGTCAGAATGGGAATACTGATTTGTTGCCTTTTCACATTAAAAAGATTAACTTGACATTTTAGACACTGAAATTCTTCCCTCTGAAGCTGCTGTATTTAAAAACTCAGTAAAGTATTAAAGAAGCCCAAACAGCCTCTGGAGATGGCTGCTCACACTTAGCCTGGTTCTGCTGGGTGTTTCTTCCTGGTAAAAGGGAGTTTTTCCTCTCCACTGTCGCTACATGCATGCTTGATGTGAGTGTTTGCTGTTGAGTCAATGAGTCGATGCAATCACCTGGTTATTCCTCAGACAGAAAACTTTTAACCAAACTGGCTATGTGATTTGAATGAAATGTTTCTGTACAGTGCTGTGAATTGGCGCTATAGAAATAAACTACATTGAAACTGAATTGAAGCCACAAAATGTTTCAGAATAGATGCACAGAAGGACAAAGTAAAAGTTTAGTTTGACTGAGCTACAAGAGGGGTTCCTCTTGTTTCACCTCTGCCACCCAGCAGACATCTAGATTCCATCAGCTTAAAGTGGGGCTGCAGGAGGATCAAAACACAAGCCCAGCAAATTTTACTGTCTTCAGGGGATCAGAGAAAAAAAATCTAATTTTCTTCTCATTGGGACTCCTCTTGCATCATCCTCCAGGTCTTCTTTCGTATCTTCCTCTTAATTCTGGCACTAATTTCTGTGTCTGGAACCAAACCAGTAGTAACAATGAAAAGGTTTGCGAGCACACCCATGGAGTTTTCATTTTAATGAAAAATTATAAGCAAATAAACTATTAGATTAGATTAATGATCAAATAACATGTGGAGAATAAAAATATGTGAAAGAACAGTTAAAGGACAGTGAAAATGCACTTAATAAACACAAGCATATTGTTGAGTGCTCCCATGAGAGTGTGACAGATGTTCCAGTTAAATGCAGTCCTGACTAACAGAGATAGTATGTGTTTGGTGAAGGGGAATGCAAGTGTGTGTTTTTCCAAGGATCCATCCAGCCGTTTCCATGTATAAACATTTAAGGCTGATAATGTGTGCACACATGGGTAGAGTGACAAACATGAGCTACATTAGCATCTGTAGTGTTACATCGCATTTATATCTGTTCCATCACTATATGTCTACCTATTTACCACACAGCTGTTCATAGATGTGTGTGTTGGCATCTGTGGGAGCGTATGCAGATGTCTACATGAAAATACAGTTACTTTTTCCTCCACTGCTGCTAAAAAATCTGCTATAAAAGCACAAGTTAATCCATTAGTTTAGTAAGGGCTCATTAGCCAGTTTATACTAATGGTGCCTTCATGTGGTCTGGTAAAGATGATCCTTTCTGCTTGTAAAGTGGAAATTACTAGCACATTGTGTTCTAGTGCTTTTGTTGTGGTAGAAAAGAGAAACATGAGCTGCTACTTGGATAATAGAGTAGCAGACATATTCACCTGCTACAGAGGAAGAGGATGAATCAAATGCACTGAGAATCTGATGAAATCAAACAATAAAGGTGTTTAAAAAAAAACAACACACCTTTAGATGGAGATATATTCTTAAAGAATATATGTCACAAACACAGGTTACAAGCATAACATGAGAGAATGTGTAACAAATTAATTTCTCTGCTTCTCTGCCACGTTGAAAGGTCAAAGTTTACCTGATCTTAGCAACTCAAGTAGCATAGAAGTTTCATGAGTGGGTGTTCCTGTGCAATTCTCGTGTTGGCTTTTGATATTTGCCATAATTATGATATTAAATGAACCATAAATGTCTGAGTCAGAAATATGTACAAGCTTAAACTTCCTTCTGTGATCAAAGTAGTGAAAAAAGCTGATATTGGAAAATTCTTAGGAAAATAAAATATACAAAAAAGTGCTCACAAGCCAAGTACTTTGCTAAATGCAAACAATTCTGGTTGCCATTCGAGACCCTGGAACAAGATAGAGGTGATTGTACCTGTAAACAGGTTAACTGCAGATCTTTTGGAAATAAAGACAACATGATGTATAATTTGTAACTCAACAGAAAATAGAAATGCGTTTCTGAGTTTATGCTAATTCTAGTTCTCTTCTGTTTGCCAACTTTTAGTATTTTACCCGATTTTCAAAAGATTTGTAAATCCTGGATCCTGACGGTCACTTTCACCTGTTTTGCCCTATTCCCCCCCACAAACTGTGCCAGTACTGTTTACATTTTCCTTCCTTCTACTATATTTATTATTTTATTTTTTATTTCACGGTAGCTAAATGGAAGCCCCAAAAATCTCATTGTATCCGTTGTAGAGTATGATGACAATAAAGGCTTTCTGATTCTTCTGATTTCAGCTGATTTTGACCATTTAAAAAATTGAAAACAGGAAAATATTCATAAAATATCTTCTTTCAAATATATAATATAACTATCAAGACTGTGAGGGCTAGAATGATTAACTTAAACAAATAAAATACTATGGATTTCTATTAATCTTTAATCCTAACTGTATGAGATGTGATTTTTTTAAACCCAGCCTTTGTATTAGTCTAAGAAAAAGAGCAAAAAGAGCTTAAAAGCAAATGCATTTTGATAATTTAACCTCTTTCACCTTATAAACTTTTGAACAACTAGAACCAACCTGTATACTTATAAATACTGTGAAGGAAACCCAAGCTATCAATCTGTGGCCTAATGTCTTTATGCATGAACTTGTAATTCATGGCTGCTAAATTGCTGAAGCTGCTGCTGCTCCTTCCAGGATGAAACAACACACAGCGAGGATATGTCATCCCACAACTAATACTTATCTACTGATTGATGAGTAGCCCATATGGTGCAGGCTATATTTTAATGAAATTATTTTGGCAACACTATAAAAAACACTCCAACAACATATAGAAACCTTTGGACAGACTTAAGATAGATGTCATGAATTAAAAGATACAGGCTCAGACGTGAAATAGGACCATTAAATCATCAGTGATAGAAAACCCTAAATAAAAGGCCACTGCAATCATGTACAGACAAGTGAGGGCTGTTAAAAAATCCATCAAATGATTGATGCAGCAGAGATGTCCACATTGTATATATAAGTCAGCTACAAAGGCCTGGGAAAGTAAGAATATCCATTCAACTTTTCTTTTCTTTATATATTTTCCTTATTACAACCACAAACTTCTGTTATTTATTGGGAATCTATACAGCGGACTCTTACAAAGAAGTACATAACTTGGTCTTCAAACCTTTTATTACATATAATTGTAAAAAAAAGTGAGTCAGAAGTTTTTTATTTAGTCCCAAAGATATATACACAGATGTCAGATATTTTATCATGTTCGCCACATGTTGTGCTAAAAGCATGCCCTGTTCTTGTCGCCAGATAGAAGATATCTGTTAAAAAGGTCGGCTCTCGGGACATCCGTTCTGTAAAAATAAACAGAACTACTTATTTCATAGCTGCTCTAAAAACTATACCTGCTGTTTTGATCCCATGATTATATGTAAAAATTTCACAGTGATGCAGAATAATTCTCATAGTACAAAAACTAAGAAATTCTTCAAACAACCAATCATGCTGCAATGCAATTTGTCTACAGAGGCAGACGTACTGGAGGTCATTTAGACAAGGATCTGAATATGAAGAATAAAAAGCAGGAGATATTCTGACAGATGACGTTAAATAGAAAGCATCTTGACAAAAGAACAGATCAAACTGGAAGAAGACCTAAATATGAAAGGTCTTTCCACCCCGTCAAGAACAGTTTTTAAACTGATGGATCCGTTATTACTTTTTTTTTCCCCTCTTGCCTGCAGTTTTCAGTCACTGTCACTTTAACTGAAATCAGAGCACCTATAGTCAAACAAAAACCCCTGAATCATTTTCACAAGCCCTAAGCTACCTGCACATATTCAGGAAATGTGCGTCTGATTTGATACGGGCCA
Source organism: Jordanella pulchra (assembly GCA_034780135.1). Lineage (NCBI taxonomy): Eukaryota > Metazoa > Chordata > Actinopteri > Cyprinodontiformes > Cyprinodontidae > Jordanella > Jordanella pulchra. The sequence goes on from JAUZNJ010062662.1 coordinate 22,647, forward strand.
TCAATATGCAGGTGGTGCACATCCCACTCTACTGCTCATGTATACTAGGTCTATCTGCTGCCAATACATGAGCCATACTTGTCAGGTTTTTCCTGGAAAGCCCCCGTAACCGCGGCAGGAGTTATAAAGCAACCAGGTGTGAGGGATTTCTGCAGGTTTTGTTCCTCTGTTTTGGATCTGGGTAAAAAAAAACAACTGAAATGAGCTGGATGGCAAAGCATGACTACAGGGCAGACATGAACATCCTACCCAGATGTGGAAACGTATTTCCTTCCTTTGCCTTGCACAAGGTCTTTTAATTCAAGGTCCGCTTTTCCTGCTTCAGCTCAACATCAAACTGAGATGTTGTCCTTCAGAATTGTTTTTAAAGACCAGAATATTTATTGTGTAAATTATGTCAAATAATATCTAAGAGACTCCAGACCATCTCAGCTGACCACGACCTCTCCTTCTGTTAAACTTCCTTAAGCCTTTGTTTAAAACCCAGCAAGTTCAACTGAACCAGAACTGTCGTTACTTACAGTTAATTCACAAAGAGGTAATTATATTTTCACACAGGACCATGTTGGTTTGGATGGTGTTTTCCTCTTAATTAAAATCTTCATTTGAAAACTTTTTGTACTTGAATCACACAAATATTTGGTCTACTGCTAAAATGAATAATTATGTAGGGGGCAAATATTTTTTTATCCCAGCTTTGTAAATCATCACACATCAGAAGCCTGTTTCTTAGCTTGCAGCTACTCTCCCGGACATCCCCTCTCCCCGCTACCATGCCATTAAAGACTGCTGCATATTTTACAAACACCCTGATAACAAGAACTCCTCCTGCCGTGAAGCTAATTCACGATGACGGCTTTATCCTCGCAATCTTTTCAATTTGTCCTCTCAGATAGTTTCGCTACAGAGAGACGGAGGCAGTTTTTCAGTTACGTTTAGTGTCTACACAGTAGTCAAACTCTTGCCAATCTCCCGAGGATGGAGGTGAGGTCAATTTCATCCTAGACAACTGACTTCTCACACGTTCTCAGGAATATTAGGGGGAGATTTGTTTTCACAGGCGACAGGGTGACTCCAAGAATCACTCTTCGTGCTTGTGCGCCTGCACAAATACGTGCACGCAAACAGAGCTGTAGTCAGTAATTGGTGCTTGACTGTGAGATCTTGAGGACGAGGGGTGCTGGACTCCGACGATGTTCGCTGGAGACCAGCTGTGCCTTGCTCATCACTTCCAGATGGCCTCCAGACGCCTTGTTGTGCGTGTTGGTTTGCATGTCCGTGCAGCGAGTGTGAGACGGTCTCTGATTTAAACATGTCAGCACATGCTCCGCGGCGGTCCCCCTTTTAAACACCGACACATTTTGTCATCAGAGCCACTGAAACGAAGAGCAAAGAGAAGGCCAGAGATACCCCCACTGAGACGTCCTTTCATCTCGAACACACACACACACACATACTTAGACAGAGAGAGAAATACGTTAATTTGTTCCATCCACAGCGCTGCCGCTGCGGGCTCTCTCTAATAAATCGCTCTCCAAAGTCTTGGAAGTCTCTCACACTTGTGCCCATGTTATTATACATAAACTGCACACACACTAACCTCGTTATCTTTAAAGCACCGCTGACTATTATCGAGGTCCCATCTGCAGACAAAGACCAGCTAAACTCCCTCCCAATAGCTGAGGAGAAACCTAATTGCACCTAATTCCTTGTCTGCAAAACACTTTTATGTATTCCCAATGAAGGTTCATCTAAATCAAAATAAAGCCTGGGTTTTGATGCCACCTGGGTCCCTAAACACAACCAATTCAGAGCAGCCAGTTTCTGCTGCCGTCAGTGATTATTAGCTGCCTTTTTAATTCAGCACATGACTGGGTTTTGGCATTCGTCACCCCAGGAGAGGATGTTTTAAGCAAGAACTCATCCTCACTCAAAGCGGTTTTATCATGGCTATAAAGTTTTTCCTGTCCAACCGACCTGTAAAAACCAACTGATAAATACCATCATTTGTGCACACCCACTTCCCTCAAGAACGCTTTACATCGCGGAAAGTAAAAAACCAAAGATCTTTTAGTTCCATGGGAGTTGGAAAGTTCATCCTTCTTCTTAGAAGCTGTTAAAAAACGGACTTCTCACCACGCATCAGGCCAGATAAATATATTCCAACTTCATTTTCTATGTCCTTGTATGAATTTTACTACAAGTCAACCAATACTTCAGTCAGCTGATACTTTGGGCTTAAATACATTTTTTTTCTTCCTTGTGCCATCATCACCCATCCCCTGAGATAATGTTAAACACATGCACTATTATGTTAAGACTGTTCTTCCTTTTCTCATGATCTATATCTGTTACAGTGGACTGGCTAGCATCTTTAGGTTCAAGCTACCTCATGTCCAGCCACATTTGTAGGCCACGCTGTGAGCCTAACGTTTCCTTTGTTTTCAGCCAGAACCAGCTAATCTAACCAATTTGTTTCAGCTTTATTACAATTAATACAATTCTGAACCATTATTTGGTTTTCACTGAATGAAACTTGAAAGTTTTGACTGCATTTAATATCTCTGAGTCAAGGTCTATTCACATTTACCTGCTGCTATTCTAAAAGAACAGTAAATGCATTAAGCTTTAAACCTTGAACTTTCCTCACAGAGTTTTGAATGGATGGGCCCAGATGGGCATAGAGCAACATTCTTCATCACATCATTCATTCCGGGACGGATAAATGCCTCTTAAGCTAAATGTGAAAGATTTTGAGAACAGCATCTGGCATTAAGGCACTTAGTGGTGTATATTAAATTGAAAAAGTCATTCATATATCTCAAATTAAGCTAATACTTTTGCCCACACAACCACCAAAAATCAGCATGGGATAATAAGGTTCATTTAGTTTAATTTCTAAATAATCTACATTAACCTTAAAAAAACTATATTGGTTGATCTCTACCTCTTGCATTCCATCCTCTAGAACCTTAAAGGCATTTATTTATGCTGCAAGCAAACCGCTCCAGGGTTTGACTAAACCCTTCCTGGTACGGTTACTGGTCCGTTTCATGGTACAAAGATGGGTTAACTCCTGCACACTTTCATTCTTCTTTCTTCTGTCCATTGTGATTTCCACAATAGAGCTATCCCGACAACTTTTTCCAATTCCAATAGGATACAGATATTGCAGGTGTAAGTATTGATCATTGACGATATTTCCTGATACAATACCAGCATGAATTGTACATAGTTTTTATTAAGAGTTTTCTAATATCAGAGATTTCTGAGGCAGGCCGAAAAATTATGAATCATATTTTTTGACTAATATTGGACCAATTTCCGATATCAATAAGATATCAGGATGATCCAATATATGACACTATAACAATGCTTTCTCCAAATTTTTGGTGGAAAAACATTGTCATGGTGTTTTGGAAATCATATTGGACAAAAGAGAAAAGAGTGAGGAAAGTGTGGTTTAATCACAGCTGCAACTGCAATGCATCAAAATTGCATCATTTCCTATTTTCAAGCATTACATTTAGTTGTTTTCTAATAAATGTTACTTCTTTATGTCAGCTCATTTGCTGCGGTCTTAGACTCATGCTCATACAGACACTCAGGCTCACAGCAAATCATTTGTGAGCCAGTTTGACATCAGCATCAAACGCAGACTATGTCGGCACAGCATGACACTGGAGAGCAGCGTGATGTCTGAGACGGTCGACGTTTCTCAGGTCTATGTGTCTCTGTGTGTTTGTGTGTGAGAAAAAGAGAGATAGGGAGAAGGTACAGCTGTCAATCACAGCGCCGAGGCGAGCAAGCGATACGCTACCCAGTGAGTTCATCAGTACTACGTGTCAGTCACACCCTGAGATCACATTGATTGTCTGTCGCCCCCCCGTCTGAGCGTGCTCGTTGCATAAGTTGGAGCGAAGGGGGCCAGATTTGGACTTGAGAGGAACATCAATGAGAAAGGACAGAAAAAAATAGTGAAAGCAAGGAGGGGAGGAGGGACAAAAATGTCCACTATGATGCAATTATGATTCAATTTAGATCCCTGCATCAATTATGCAAACACATTCAAGCGACATGTCAAATATTTATAGGCTCCTCAACTTCTCAAACTGTATTCATTAAGGAGCCCAAACTTAACCCAGGCTCGCTCATTAATCATGGATGGATGTCAGCTGGAGGTCTGCATTCAAATTCAGCTGCAGTCTCCAAACCTGGGAGCACCAATGTGTTTGTTTGTATCTGAGCTGCAACGTGGCTGTTTGTCAGGACCGACCTGCGACCCGTCACCTCTAAGGTTACGGCGCCTCGCCTCACTGGTGGTTTAGTATGCCAGAGCGCTGCTGTTCTACCTGAAGCTGGGCAATGCACCACAACGAAGCGTTTCACATGCAGGGTTTTAACCTTAATCAATTATAATGAAACCCATGCAGCTATTTCTCTGCATAGAAAGATTATTCCAAGGATACTGTGGGTCCCTGCTTTGAAAAAACACTGAACAGAGAAAACTTTAGGGACAAGGTGGAATTAAAGAAGCTAAGAAGAAACAACAAGAGGGAGGAGAAACAGGATGAGATTAAAACAAAGAAAGGAAGGAAAGAAGGACTTGGTATGTAGAATGGATGCAAATGAGTGAGGAAAACAGGAAAGAAGACCACAAAGAAGAAGACAAGGAGGGAAGGGACTAAGGCAGGGGTCTCAAACTGGTTCCAGAAAGGGCCGTGTGGCTGCTGGTTTTCTTTCCACCCAAGCAGTAGCACAC
>JAUZNJ010062673.1:0-27408 GCA_034780135.1 Jordanella pulchra
CCGTCCTTCCTTCCTTCCTTCCTTCCGTCCTTACTTCCTTCCGTCCTTCCGTCCTTCCTTCCGTCCTTCCTTCCTTCCTTCCTTCGTTTTCTGCCTGCCTCCCCTTTACCCTCCTTTCCTTCCATGACATTCCTTCTACTCATCCTGTCTTGTTCCTTTAGTTTTCCTTACTTGTAACCTTTCCCTTTAACATTCTCTTCATCTTTGCTTGTACCCTTTCCTTTTTCTTGTTTCTTCGTTTTTTCCTTTCTTATGTACACTTTTATTTCCTTTCCTCTTTGTGCCACTTTCCATTCCCTTTTTCTTTAATTCTGCCATTCTAACCTTATTTCTTTTTGTCCTTCCCTTCCTATTTTCTTCATAGTTTTCTTGTTTTTCTTCCTTCATTTCTGTCCTTCCATGTCTATTTTCTGCCTTTCCTTTCTCATTTTTGAAATTAATGTAGATGGCAGATCTCAGGAAAAATCTAAAATACAAAAATACTTTAAAATAAAGATTGCCTCACCTTTCAAATATTCCTCCTCTTGGCACACCGTCCTCATGCAGATCTCATTGTTGATCACATAAATGCGTGGAAGGCTATCTCAGCATCACAATAAAACATAAACACACCGTTAAGTTTGAAAAGTATCTGACATAGCCTTAATTTGAGCAAAACTAAGCACCCTGTGATCTTACATTTCAAGCTAGACTCACTGGCCGCTTTATTAGGTACACCCATTTAAATGCTTGTTTGTACAAATCAGAAAATGGACGCATGTAGGAATCTAGACATGGATCAAACTGAGCATCACAACAGGTGGGAATTGAATTTTAGTCGCTTTAAATGTGGTTGTTGGTGGTAGACAGGCTGCTCTGAGTATTTCAGAAGCTGTTGAGATTGGGATTTTCCCACCCAACTCTATTTCAAGTTTACAATCAACAAAGAAATAATACTTAGTAGCTATCGTATTGTATTTACAAATACGTCTTGGTGGCTTCAGACTGGAATGGCCGGACTGGTTCCAGATGATTGAAAGACAACAGATGCACAAATAATGGCTTATTAGAACCAAGGTGAGCAGCAAACTAGCTCTAATGTCAAAGCATGAAGTTGATTGACAGCATAAAACCACATCATGTGAGACTCCAGTCAGCTAAGAATGGGAAACTGAGGGGACAATTCATGCTGTTTGTGTCCACAACATGACATGGAAAAGTGGAAAAAAGACAATCGGGCTGCTGGTTATGGTACAATGACAGTAGATTTTTTTTCTTGGCACGAGGCATCATTAAAACACCACAGCCTTCCTGAGTTTAGCTCCAATGTCCATCTCTTGTTGACTCATTGAATACAAATCTTTTACATAATGCATCATGACACAAAAATGAAATCATATCTAACTGTTTTTTTTTAACATTTTAAAGAATGCAGTAGTAAGAGGAAACATGCAGTTGCAGTTTTAAATGCCAAACTGGGTCAACTGAGGCTGATGCAGAACCAAAGGAAATGCTCTCAGGAGAAAGTGTTTTTGTTTTTTTTCCACCAGTTTCCTGCAAACAGTGTGGGCAACAATTAAGTTTGAACATTTCAAGCTAATGTTCATGTAAACCCATAAAAAGCCAACAGATTATTTCAGCACAGTGGAGTATCTTTATATTTAACTTCCACGCTCTTCATAAAGAGCTCTCCATACTTCTTTTTTCAGCTTTAGCTGCCTTTTTACTTTTTTTTTTTTTCCAAAAGTCCATCCTAAACAAAGCTCTGAGATAAATGCTATGAATTTACCAATACACAGAAAGTTCTATGTGTCAAACTATTATATTTGGTATTTCTCCTAAATGAAACAGAAAACAATTTTGGTTAAAGGCCTCAAATAGCCTGATCCAAACTCTTAAGATTACAAACATTTATATTATGAACACTTCAAAGGTAGAGTTTGTTTACAAAAAAGAGAGAAATGCATCTACAGTCAGAAGTATCAGTTGAGCCTGCTTTTTAAGATTGCATGCCAATCCGGGTGCTTGGAACCCTTAAATTAAGACATTAGTGATGAGTAAAGCAACTTTGAGAACTTCTTGAAATTAAACTGTTGATAAAAGGGAACGAATAAGAAATTTTAGATCACCTGTAGAGACAAAGTCTGCCAAGACATGTCTTGATGGGTCTGTGAACTGAGTACATCCTGGTGCAAGGATACATCTCCTCCCTGCAAGCTGTGCAGAAATAAATAAGTAAAGCTTAAAAGGACACAAGCATTTCTAAAGGCAAGACTGGGTGGGTTAGAACTTTTAATGTTTAAAGTAACCACTGTATTTTCTAGCAAAATAAAGAATCATGGGATTAGATCATTTCACTGAAACAATAGAAACATGGAATAATTACACAAAAAAACACACGATACAAATTTAAGTGGTAAATAGCAGACATGTGTACATAAGATATTTAACTAAGAGCAAAAACAAACTAAAGCTGAACTCTTTTTTTTTTTTTTGAATGAAGAATTTGACAATTAAAGTTAAATTGTGATTCTAAAAAGTAACTTATAATCTATGTACTTTACTATAAATTCCCAACAAACATTTATATTTTGGTTCTAATTTAAACATAATTTACACATGTCAAGTCTTCTAAGGCTCTTAGAAGCTGAATGTTTGGGGTCTCTGAGATTTAATATGCTTCATACAGTACCTTACTAACTACTCTGAGATATATGTGGCCCCAGAACAGTTTAGGGTCTTATAGAAGAATAACAAGATTTCATGTTGTTTGTTTTACAGAGTCAGTGCTGGAATGAAAGCAATTCAGTTCAGTTTATTTATATAGTGTCAATTCACAATACGTCATCTCAAGGGATTTTAAACCGACAATTCAAGCAAATCACACAGTCAGATTAGTTAAAAGTTTTCTATCAAAGGAAAACCAGCTGATTTCTTTGACTCATTGACTCGACAGCAATCCCTCACACCGAGCATGCATGTAGTGACAGTGGAGAGGAAAAACAGTCTTTTAACAGGAAGAAAGTTCCAGCAGAACCAGGCTTAGTTCTGCACACACAGAAAAAAAACAGAAACAAAACAAAAAAGTGTTGGTCAGGACTCAGCACTTTGGATTGACATCACATGCCAAATTGTTTTTTTGTAGTTACGTAAGCCTTCATTTTTCTGTACAATAAACCTTTAATGCTGGCTTACTTTTTAAAGATACGTTTTAAGAGATTATGTGAATGTTTAGGTCTGAGTCCACAGTATCACTGTGGTTTCTGGAAAACTCAGCAGTGGTTAACCTCATTAAATCTAATGGCTGATCTCTAACCTTTCCTTTTTTTTGGCAAGAAACAAACAAACAACATTAAGCTTAACAAAGTTCTGACCCGCTGCTTTTTCATAATGGTCATGGTGCATGTAAGAGATTTGTGTTTCGTGGGGGGGGACACAGAAATATAAACATCTCTCTTATTAGCATATGGGACGAGATATAATATTTGAAAGTGTTAATTATATGGACTCCTTATAATGCCAATATTTGATGCAAGTGTTCCAGGAATACAGCCCTGAGGAACTCCACATTCCATTTTTTACACAGATTCAAAGCTCCCTAATGGCACATTTAGCTCAGCACCAGACACTTTCATAGGTTTATTTTACAGAATGTGCATTTAGTTATGGGTAAATGTATCCATGACAAGGAACAAAGAGTTGTCACTAGAGTCTAGATTATTGTAGATCCAGTTCCATTTACAAAGCCAGGGGGCCTTAAACACCCTTTCCTTTTCCTTTTCTTTTTTTTAACAGAAATAAGTCAATTTGATGGCAGACTTTCCATCAAATTATCATAGTGACTAGTAATAGGTTTGATTTTGGCTCAGATATGCTTATTTTTAAGGCATTCAGTTTACTCAGTTTATTCAGTTTTCTTTAAAGAAAAGATCAGAGGCTGAGCTCCAACCTTCAATCACTTACTAGATGGTAATGCGGTACCTTCAGGTGGCTCTGAAAACAAGGAAAGAAAACAGGATTAGACTTTGAAAACATCCTACAGCTGAGAGATTTTACTTGTCTGGATCAAGAGTGTGACTTATGAGGAAAAGGTCGTTACCGGTCTGCTGGGCTTGGACTACAGCTGTAAGTGCTGTGGAACAGAAACCAAAGGAGGGGAATGTTTCACAGGATGCGAAAACAAACACGCATCGACTCAGCCGTTATTAAACAGGATGATTAGTGTGTTCATTTTGGCAGAATTTACCGTGGAAAACGCAGAGGAGCAGGACCACTGGGAAGCTGCCCATTCCTTCAACTTGTGAGAGGTGAGCTTTACAAGCTGGAGGAAGAGGAAAAGTGTCAGGATGATTTCACATGGTGGAACTACTCAATATCCTCACTATGATGTTTATGTTTCCTCCAAAACCGGTCTTGTGTGAATGCTCCCCACATTCTGAACCACGGTAATGTTTTCCTTGAAGGCTTTCCTTTGGCAAAAAACACAGATGTGCTGCAGAGAGCCATGTTTTTGGAAGTTATCATAGCTGTAAAAGTGCCTGATGTCATTTTCCTACATTTATTTAATCTGGTATTTATTGGAGGCTTGTAAACAGCCTGATAAAGTAGCAGTGGAGCAGCTAAAGAAAACACCTCACCTCTTTAAATGTATTTTTCCTTCTCTGCTTGACTCCTTGATCTGCTTTCCTCCCTCCCTCCTCTTTCGCCTAGCATCATTCCATGCACGATGTGTCAGAGGAACTTTGGAGTCCAAGTTGTGAGTCTTTTCAAAAGAATGTGATTTTTTTTTTTCTCTTGGGTGCCCTGTTTGAGCGCCCCTCTACCCCTCCTCTCCTACAGTCTCACATTCTTTCCCAGCTTCCTTTTCTTTTTAGAAAACATGTCACTGCTTCCTAACTTTATGTCGTTACTCATCAATCTCAGCTGGATATTTTTTAAAACTTATTTATATGCAATATTTTGGTTTTTATAGAGCACAATTGTTTTTTTCCATATTTGCATGTTCTAACATTGCAACTAATGACACATAGTACAACTTACAGGTCTGTGATACATGTAACAAAACAAAGCAATTCCCCTATTACTTTTTGCTGCTAAAAAACCCAATGGATAATTTTTCCAGTCAATGTTTTTCAGTAATCTGAAGGTGCTGCTAAGTGTGTAATTCCTACATAATGTGAAAGATATTTTTGGGGAAAAATAGTTAACTCGTACTCACAACTTTTGCTGTCCTCCACAACTGCTTTCTGTTTTTATGGATCTTTTGTCTTCTCTACTTTCCCCTCCTTCCATCCCCTGCACCCTCCTCCTCTTTATATTTCTCCTCCTCCTCCTGCACTTCAAAGAAATCAAGTTTTCATATTTTTTTCCACCACAGTCTCATTAAAATATAAAGCTTTCACCATTTTTTCACTCATATGATTCCGGCAATTTTTGGAAACTTTAATGGTTTCAGTGATTCAACAAGCATCACATCCTTACAAAAGTAAATTTTTACTGATTTCTCACATCCCTCAAAAACATAGTTGCAAAACGTATTTACAACATATAAAAAGACATATTATGCATATTTTTTTAAACTTTTGTTCTGCTTCAGGTCAATTAGAATAATTAAAATGACTAAAAATGAAAACAAGTTGTTGTTTTTTTTACCATACTTTAAATTTGAGCATTTTAAATTTAAAGAGTCCAATCTAAACAAAGTATTCAATTGATCAGTTTTTGGAAGAACAGAGTTTTAATTGTATAAATTGTGTTGGATGAGTATTTCAAAGGGTTTTTTTTTTTTAAAGTTTGGCCCATTCCTGCTGAAAAACTGGACACAGGAAGCTGAAAGTAGCAAAATAAGTAGAGAAACTTTATTATAATAAAATCCAAAACTTAAAATAACACAGAGCACAGAAGTACAGCAATTGAAAAATTATTGGAGTGAGGCAGTGGAACAGAGGAATCTAGCAAACAAAAACAACAAGTCAACTCCAATACAAATGATAAATGAACCATGTGAACCAAGTAGAGGAAAGGTGGAGCAGCTGAGGTAGAATAATAAATAAAAAAAAAGCATATTCTGTGAAAAATAAAACTTGTGAGAGCATCTTGTCTAAGTTGTGTGATACTTTGCGCAAACAGCAGGTGGAGCAATGCACACAGAAATGAGATTTTTTTACTTTTAGCACTTGTCTATTCATGTTGACTAGTTTGTGTTGCTCAGTTCAATACATTAATTTGAAAAAAAAAGAAAGATGAAACAGGCTTAAATTAGTAGCACTTAGAGACAGAAAGGTCTTTTTAAAAACAATGTGTTGCATACACTATTTTTCCAGATATTCGGGGGTTTTTTTTCAAGCAATACTAAACCATCAATGTGCTAGATAATCACCCCTCAACACATTAGACTAATTTAAGATGTGATTTGATGTGTCTGGAAAGATAAACATTCTAAAGCTGCTGTGACTCTATTTTCAATCTTGATTCAAATGTTCAAATATCTGAATGGTGTCACAATCTTTAATTTATTTCTGTACTTCCAATGATCATCTGAACATCTGTGGATATAATTCTTTATCCACCGTGTATGAGTGCCACAATGTGGTTAGAACACAAGCTGACTGAATCAAAAAATGGGTCAGCCTGCCGTCAGAATAAGCCTCTCTAAGCATCAGGTATGAGGAGCTGCACTGACTCTTTATCAGGGCAAGCTGAGCATCTGCATAGTATTTTTATCAGAGTAAAAAAAATATTCTTATCATTCCATCTGCTATTGGCTTCAATGTCTTAGTAGCACATGAATAAATCTATTTACAATCCAGATTTTTGAACGTCTAAAACAACTTTTGGTAGCTCGTGTGAGCTGATGATCAAATGAGGAAGTAACGTTATTCACTTAAATCCATGCATCTCTGGCCGACATGCAAGAAAACTAAAAAATAAAACAAGTGTGAGAGAAGTATAAACATGTAAAATGTAAAGGGAAAAAATCTGAAAGAAGCATTTCATTAGAATAATGCAAATATTTAAGATATGAATAAAACTTTTTGTTATATTTCCAATTGTGCAACCAGGTTTCCATCAGTGCATTTAAATGATTCAAAACCCTTGTTGGGTGGACTGTAGTTCAAGAACAAATGCAACTGTTAAAGGAACAATGTTTTCCCCTTTTCTCTGCAGGTTGCATTTTTATGTTTATATAACTTTAAGCAGCAAAGATCTTTTTTATGACTATTATTTCAGTCTCAGTTGTTTAAACACCCTCATTCATTTCTGTTGGTAGGTTCGGCATGTTGCTTAATAATATACTACAGTGGAAATGACACCGTGCTTATAGTGCATTTCAAGACTGTTTCTGATCCATCATAAGCCGCGATAAGTTTCTCTGTCACCAGCTCATGCATTCTAGAATGTCCTCATCTTAAGTGTACAAATAAAAGGAAACCTCAGAGCACTGATGGTGATACAGACATTTCATTTTTAATCTCTGAGCTTTGTGAAATGTTTACAACCAGTTTACATTTTTCACATTTTGTCACGTAACAATATATTTGATGAAGATTTTATCAGATGGACAAATACCAAATATTTCTGAATTGTGAAGTGAAAGACTGCTGGACTGAATCAACAGTCTGTGAGAAACACTTCCCTGTTTTATTCTTTACCAGTTTTACACAGAAAACTGACTTTTTCTTTCTTTTTTGTAGATTCTTCTTTGTAAAAAGGCTCAAGCTCAGTAAGATTCTATTAAGTGCATCTTTGAAGGTCAACCATTAAGTCCAAATATAATCATTCCAGCACACAGAGATATGTTTTCATCTAAACCACTCATGTAGCTCAGGATGAATGTTTCATTCTCTTCTTCAAAACTAAACCTCCACCTTGGTCTCACATTTTCTTCAAGGTTTTTTTCTAGGATTGACATCTCTTTAGTTCTCACAGCATTAACTGTACCCAGCTTTCCTCCATCCCTGCTGACAAAAGGCATCTACACAACGTGTTCTATCTGCCTCTATAAATCACTGCTTTGAATGGTGTGGAGAGATGTGCCATGTTTTTTTTAACCACTCGTGAGGTTTTGTGTTATGGCCAAACAGTTCATTTATTTCTCCTTTTGACTAGAACATCTATATGTTTGATGTATCCCCCAAAACGGGACTTATTGCTGCAGTTCTACACTGTTAAAATAATTTCATTTTACAGTATCCCTGTAGGAACGTTCCCGCCAGCGCTTTTATAATTTTTTACAGTCTTTTGAATCTGGTAAAATTGCAGGGATTAACCTGTATCTCAATTATTTTTTACTGTAAAATCTGTTACCTGTATTGTTACAGATTTTGCATGTAACTCTGTGATACGGTTATTTACTGTAATTTTACCATATTCGTTTGGAAACTTTGCTGCCAGTGCTTTTACTGTTTTTTTTTTTTGTTTGTTTGTTTTTTTTACTGTGTATGAAGATCAGAGTTGTGAAGCTCATGTGGTAAATGCCTCTTTTTCTGACCATTGTGAAAAGATTCCTGTGTTCTAACATTCAAATTCAAAAATCTTCAAGCTTTTCAAGTGACAAATTATGCAGTGATGAAAGGAAGTTCAAGACCACAGTTTATGGCCTATTTTCTCAGGTCCAATCTGACCTGACCTGGGGGGGGGGGGAATCTGATCTTATTGGCTTCTGAGGACTCCACCAATATAAATATTGCCACACATAGCCCTAAAGCCTGGGACAACACCACTGTCACTGACTCCTGTTCTCTAGCTTCTTGGCTTAAGAAGGACACACTCATCATCCCCTCTTGACATATTGGGGCCACACTGACTGTGGGGGGAGCGCCTGTTGGGGGGCTCTAACAAGGTCGACTGGGTGAGGCTGATGACAGCTTGACAGATGGGGGCAGACTAAGCAAAAGAGAGGTAGAGCGGTGCCAAAAGGACTAGATTGCATGGACATTCTAGTTCGCTCACGGTGCTTCTGCGTGAGAAGCAAAAGGAACTGAGATAAGCTAAAGAAATAAAAGTGTAAATGAGGCAGGTAGGATAGCTAGGACAGATAAAACAGGCATGCCAGATTGTAAACAGATGATAATTTGCCCCACTTGTTTATTAGTTGGATGGTATTTCAGGATGCATACCGGCTCTTCATACATCTTAACCGGCCTCATATTCGCTTTGACACACTCCTCACTTCCTCTTCTTCTCTTCTACAGTTCTTACATTCAGTTTAGTTTAATGAAAAGATGAGCGTCTGTTACACAGAACAATAAATTAATATTAGAACTAATCGTCTCTACTTTTAACCATTAATTAGCATTTTCCAGCTGTCTGTTTCTCTAGTTTTGCATCAGTGACGGATTGGTGACAGAAAAAGTATGGACCAAATAACTCTCAGTGGCTCCAGTGTTCCCTGCTTTCAGAGTTGAGTTTCATACATCTGGTAAAATCTTGTTTTGCTGCATTGATGAGCCATCAATCTGACTCCAGTATCAGTATCTGTCATTCTCAAGAAGGGCTACGTTATTAGATTTCAGCCGAAACATCTGTTTCCTTCAGCATAATTTTCAATCTAGTTTTACTTGTATCATCCATACTTCTTACTTACCCAGAGGACTGTCATTTAGGTCAAGCAAATCATTATGAGTGACATATTAAGCTTTGACCTAAATGCTGACTTTAAAATGAGTAAACTTTTTTGTCTGAAGTGTTCTTAACACCAAAACCAGAGTCTTGCTGACATGACAAGTGTCTTGGATGTCCAGTTGGGATAGTGTGTCCCTCGTATTTACAGACTTGAAAGCACATCTGAAGGTAAACCGAGCCACGTTAGCCCAACATGGGATTTCAATGTGAGCTCCAGCAGTCCACGTGTCGAGCTGTCCTTGTTTCTCCTGTTTTCATCATCGCTGCTACTCGCTGTCCTTCTGGAGTTCCAGCAGATTTGCACCTCGATCAGCATCTTTGGGCTGGCTCTCTGCAGTCTCTGATATCTGCAGCATGTGTTTCCACCTGTCAGCCCGTGCTGCTCCTTTTACACCACGGCTGAGTGTAACATGAACCTCATTCTTTCTCTGTTTTCCCAGAAAACTGAGCATCCGTTACAAAGACCATTAATAAAGGAGGTGCATAACTCTACAAACACAAATTTCCAACCCTCAACATTGTCAGGTTACCTATGCTAAAATGTGAATTTGTTTTATTGGGTTATGAGATTGATCAACAGTAGTGTGTGGTTTTTAACACAGAAATCTTTTTACAGAGACAAATTAAAAAAAGTTATGCATCATTTGCATTCAACACCCCAATGATCAATTGATTATCTCTAAATAAAATCCAGTGTAATTACTTGCCTTCAGGAGCTATTAAACACAGTTGATCTACCGGCAGTTTCTCTTTGGTTTAAAGTCAGTTGCTCTTTGATGATCTCAGAGGTTTGGAGGAGTACATGTGAGCAAAAATAATCACCATAAAAAACAGGGAAAAAAAATCAACGCCAAAACCAAGAAACTTGTTGAGAAGTTTAAATCAGGGCTTTATTAGAACGTCATTACAATTTTATCACATTCCCTTAGATCAAACTGCAGCTAAATGCTCGTGATCAGCATGGTGGGAATCAGGGAAAATTCTGAGGCAGGTAAAGGATAAAAACAGCAATGGAGAAACAAGGATGAAATGAGGATCGGGTGAGTACCGACAACAACCTGAAGGCTTTAGCAATAGGAAAAACAGGTGCAAACTGTAGAACCTATGAGGAACAACAGCGGCATGGAGTGGATCAACAGAAGACTTCGTTTGAGGGAGAAATGATTAAACTGGCATATACAAGGAAAAATACAAGGAATAAACTGAGAAAGCCAATCCAGGAATACAGAAATAATGACAAGAAAAAACTATTTGTTCTCTTCTTCAAAACAATCTGAACTTTATTTTAAAGGATTCGAGGAAAATGTACTTGTTTAAAGAAACCAAAGGAATAGCATGCCATGTAGAGGACAGAGCAAACATTAAAGATTGTCCAATGCTGGCATGAGTTTCAATATGAATTGTAATGTGCCATTTGCCACTTAAAACTCTGCACCCTAAAAAACACCATCCCAAGCTAGAAATATGGTGGTGGCAGAATCATATTGTAAATACGGGGAAATCCTGGGAGAAAACCAACTGGAGTCTGCAAAAGGTTTTAGTCTAGGTAACCATACTCTGCAACAGGATTTTCTAGACTAAATCCTGTTCATCAGTTGGAAAGGTCAAAGTCCAGACGTAAATCCAGTTGAGAACATTTAAAACTAGAAAAGCACTCAGAGAGCGCAGACCTCCGCCAAGCATTTCCCCGACATTTTGTGACCTCCACTTTCACACAGGACCAAGAGCATTACCAAACTTTAATCATTTGTCAATGGTTATAATACGCACCTTCTGTTAAAATTTGAGCCGAATCCACCCGACACTTTTCAAATTATGCTGAAAACAAATAGACAAACAAACAAACTAAAAAATGCCCGATGAAAACAACTTTTTAAAATTAATTTTCAGGATTATGCACTACTTGATGTGTATCATTAACATTTACACTTTAAAGTTTATGGTTGTAAAGTGTAAAACGATCTAACTGGACCAAACATTCATCCTGTACTAAGTACAATTGTGCACAGTTTGAAGGAATGAGAGGCTGACTATAAGCACAAAGTGGATCAGAGGGAAAGATGAAAGAAACCTATAAGGAAGAGCAAGAAGAATTAAAAAAAAGAGATCTATAGAGAAACTGGACATTATAAATGAAAAGAAGTTAAGGGATTAAACAGTGATTGGAGTATTCTGCTGCTGCAGGGTTCTGGGCGCCAAGAAGACCTCCTTCAAGCATTTGGAGGCCTCCACTTTGCAGATAGTCAGAGAAGTGATGATGTGCACACCGTGTGAATGAACAACCCAGAGATCTATTTATAAATCCATCTGGAGTGGCCCTTACCAGGGGTTAGCAGAGACCACTGGCACACACTCTGCATATTAACAGTTGCTACTAACGGGGATCCACTCCAAACTGAAACAGTGATATTGTTCACATTACAAAGTGGAAATTAGGGCTAAATTGAAATCAGCTCCTTCTAAAGCAGGTTTATTGTATTTAGCACCAAAATCATGTGCAGGTTCAGCGAAAGCTAAAATTGAAGCATGACTGTTGTTGGGTTGGCAATAGTACAGGTCATTTCTTTATGAAGTCAAAAGTTTGGATTTCAACCAGCCTGTTTGTATGTATAACAGATTTTGTTCTCATATAAAAAATGTCACAAATAAATGCTTCAGAACAAGAGATTTGCACAACCTTAAATAAGTGCTTCGCCTCTTACAGGTAGTATGAATCATGTTTGCAGCATGCATGTTTGGATGGAGAGCATGATCGTAATACTATCATGTTATATTGTTGACTCCAATTTTAGATGTGCCTCCCTTGTTTAGCTGCACCTGTTGCTTTATCAAATCCCAAATTTCATCAATGTCTACTGATGTGCTCCTCTGGGGTTGGTAGAATTTGGGTATTAATGTTTAATCCATATATACAAATTGAGATTTGGTTAATTTAGAAACAAATAGAAACATTTTCTTGTACCAAGAGGGTCTAAGGTTGAAATCCCAATTAAGGTGTTTCTGTTCACAGTTTGTATGACCTTCGCCTGCATCTAAGGATTCTAAATACTAAATCCATTTAGTGTTTTAAAAAGGGGCATCATTATCTGAAATGACATCATTTGAATATATTCGCCAGTAGCTCGCTTCAGTTGCATACATTCTTTTTCTGAAAGATTGCCATGTTGTACTGGCATATTATTTTTCATATTTGTGTTTTACTCTTTTTTTGCTCAGCTTTGGAGACTTGGAGCTGCTGTAGATTGGTCTATAAAATCACATTTGTTGGTCTTCAATCATGCTATGCTGTTTCTTTTCCACAAACCGTTGTAGGCCAGTCAGGCACTATTATATGTCTGTGTATTATCACTGTCTGGCTTTCTGGTAGTTCCAGAGTACTGCCAGTAGATGACGCCATGTCTAATTATGTCCTCTCACCTGGCCCAGCACTGGAATTCTATTTAGGCTAAAAAAAGACAATCAAAACACTCTCAGGAGGGACGCTTGGTGTATATAACTTTATACTGTTATGATCAAATGGTTTTTGGTTTTTCTGTATATAACAGATACGTATGTCCCTATAAGGTATCACTGTACCACATTTAAATGTTCAGAGACTGAATTTTGTTTTTTACAACAGAGCTCAAATTCAGTCAGAAAGGATGGAGACAGTCTGTAAATATAAATCTAAGTCAGGTATTGTCACATTTCCGTGTTTGTTTTTGTATCTAATCTTTGACTGAGCCATTTAAACCCATCAATATGCTCTAATCTACACCATTCTATAACACCTCTGACTGAATAATTCAAATCTTTGTCCTGCTTGAAGGTAAGCCTACAAAGAAGTCCACACTTTTCTGAAATATGTAAAATGTTCTGGGGTTGTCCGTTGTGTTCAATCATCTCATCATCTCTCACCAGCTTACCTAAAGAAAAGTACATGCACTGCATGGTGCAGCTAATGCACTGTATAACATTGATATGGTTTGTCATTTGGTCTTTTATGTCACACATCTTCATTTGCATGCATGCAAAGAAAATGTAGGGTTCGTCCTTATCTGACTAGAAATAGTTCAGTGCATAGCTTCTGTCAAGCTTATAATAGGGTTTCTTTTGGTTGTATTTAGTTGATGTCTCTCCTTTTGCCAGTTTTCCACAAGTAATAGATTTGCCGAGTGCTCTAGGAATAGTTGTCCTCTTGTACATGAGGAAGGGATCTCTGCAGCTCTTCAAAAGCCAAGCTGATCCTCTTGGCTCCTTTTATTGAAAAATATTATGGTTCAAAGTTGAACAAAATATATAAATGTGGTTATATACAAATGAAGCAGGACAAAGGAACTGTTTAGACCATGAATTCCTCTAATATAATTTATTCATCATGACACACATAAACACACCAGCGTACATGTGTATATAAAACAATGAAAGTGAAACCTTGAAGGATATTTACAGACATTTAAAAAGCAGCACCTTAAACAGTTGAGTTGAAGTATTATCTACAAAATAGAAAATAAAGCTTATCTTTCTCCTCTTCCCTCTCTGAGCAGCTCCTCCTCTACTCCTCCTCTTTCTCTTACTTTCCTGGCCTCCTTCTCAGCTTCCTCTTCCCTCCTTTGTTCCTCTCTTGCTGTCTCCATGAGCCAAGGACCCCCCAGGTAGCTCAAGATCTCCTCTGGGCTGGCTCTGTGTTTGGGATCGGGGTGCAGGAGCTCCTTTAAAAGAGTCATCACTAGTGGGCTGAGGCCCTCAAATTGTGAGGGAGGAGGGTTTCTTCTTTGCATTTGCTCCATGATTTGATAACTGTCCGCCTCTTCTTCATCATATCCTTCTTTGTCCTCCTTTTCAGCCTCATGGTCAAACCACTCCTTATATTTACGGTAGCCAGGGTCATCATGAGTGCTCTCCTCCCAGGGGAAGCAACCAGTCAGCAGGCAGTAGATGAGCACGCCAAGGGCCCAGCTGTCAATACTGGGCTGTACTGTTATCCAGATGTCCTCCACCTCCTCCTCGTCCTCCTCGATCCCCTCCCGCAGCCTCCTCTCTATCTCCTTCTCAACCTTCTTGGCAGCCTCCACCTCAGGGGTACAGAACGGAGACTCGTACCACACCCCTCGGACTGTGGTGCCAACAGCCCGAGTGAGGCCGAAGTCGCCCAGTTTG
The DNA here is from genome assembly GCA_034780135.1 of Jordanella pulchra. Taxonomy (NCBI): domain Eukaryota; kingdom Metazoa; phylum Chordata; class Actinopteri; order Cyprinodontiformes; family Cyprinodontidae; genus Jordanella; species Jordanella pulchra. The sequence goes on from JAUZNJ010062673.1 coordinate 14,743, forward strand.
ACCCATCGACAGGAGCTATCGCACAGGAAGATGTTCTCTGGCTTGATGTCACGGTGGACGAAGCCCAGGGAGTGAAGGTGTGTGACAGCTCCACTCAGCTGAGACATCACCCTCTGGACGCAGTTCTCATCCACCCCGACCTAAATCAGACAGAGTGCTGATCAGTGCATCTGGAAACAGTCCTTTATTAAGCCTGGGGCCCCATTCTTTACACCTTATATAACTATATAGCTTATATATAAATATATAACTTATTTATAGAAGATGAACATTTTACTTGCATAAAAACTGAACAAAAATATAAGCACAAACTCTTTGTACTCCCAATATCCATGATTAGAAACCCATGATATAGGAATTTCCATCTACACAAAAGGCCTATTTCTCTGAAACATTGTATAAAATATCTGTCTAAATGAGTGCTTATGAGCACCTCTCTTTTAATTTATTCAATTGATATGGAAAAATACCTTTAAATGCCATGTAATGTTGCACTTATAGCTGTCCTTAATTTGCAATGCTCATCCTAAATGTGCCTGTACAAAAACAAAATTTAAAACAAGAAGTTAAAACATGAAAAATCAAAAGAATGTAAAGATTTCAGAGTGAATTCATTGTGATTGCATGTCTGATCTCTTTTAAAGACACATCTAAGATCATATTCATAATGTCACCACTCCATATCCAAATTGAGTTTGATGTCTCAATATATATTATAGAAAATATATATTTTTCTCAGTTGTATTTTAACATATTCCTCCATAAGATCCTTAGAGGAGATGCATACCAACACTGTTTACTAAGATTAACATTGAGACCAAATTTTTAAGCCGTAATGTTGAGTTTTGAAATGTTGTTGTACGTAGTTGCTTTGTAACAAATCCAATATTTTTAACACTCACATACACCACTATATCATCTGCATACAATTGGCATCCTGCTTCCAAACAGAGTAATAGGAGAATATGATTCGACCATTTTTTTACCTAAAAAGACTTAAGCCAATCAAATGACCTTTATTGAATTCTAATTTATTTGGTTCCATGAAGAAAAGCATTTGGAAGTCTTGATAGAATATTGTGGGCAGAAACCAAACTGAGTGTGTAAAATGTATTGGAGCTGTTAAAAAAGACATTAACTGGATGCTGCAATATTTTCTAGATCGTCAGAAAACACCAGTAAAATGCTAACTGGTCTATAGTGACATTTCTTTGCCAAGATGATCAATTATCCTCACAGGTGTGGCATATCAAATTCTAATTAGATAAAATGACGTGCATTAGGTCGGATGAATAAAGCATACAGTTTTACTTTGTTTGGGGTGCCTGGTGGAGTCTGAAAACCAAACTAGAGTGATCATTTGCTTCACACCGTGGTCATGTCTTCTTTGAGTAGTGATGATCAGTTTGGTGATTGTGCCCGGTAGTGTGTTGGTCCATAGTTGTTCATTTGCATGGATATTGGTAGGAAATGGAACACGTTGGTGTATACTCCAATCAAGAGCATCCAAAAAATGCTAAGTGGGTGATATCCAGTGAGTATACTGGCAATGCATGAAATGTAATGTTTTCAGCTTTCAAGAATGGTATACAGATCCTCGCAAAGTTTGTCTGTACATCATCATAATGCAACATAAGATAGTGGCTGTGGATGAATGGCACAATAGTGGGATTCAGTGTATCTCTGTGTATTCGAAATGGCATTGATAAAATGATACATTTGTTTGCCAAACCATATGCCTGTCCACATTATAATCCCTATTTCCACCATGGGCGAAATGAACAAATGAATGCCATACCAGTGTCTGCATATGTGTTTTCATTTAGCTAAACAACTGTTGAAGAAGCTGTCTGGTCTTGGCAGATCTTGTAGGTGAAAATGCTGGATGTGTAGGTTCTGGGCTGGTGTGGGTACATGTGGTCAGGCCTTGTCACACCAGTTAAATGCCAAATACTCTAAAAGGTCTTTGGAGATAGATTATGGTGGGGAAACAAGCATTCAGTTCATGAGAAACAGCTCCAATGGATGTAGCTACAATTGTCCCAAAGAACTCTGCAGCACTGTGCTGTGTGAGGCAACCACAGATTTTTCCTGTGGTTAACCTAAGTTGTACCTCTTCATTCGTGCTGTCTAATCAACATCTTTATATTATACACCTATGAGGGGATTGACTTATCTCGACAAAAGTGAAATACTCAATAACTTTAGACAGATATGTGAACACAATTTAACAGAAGTAGGCTATTTGTTTGCGTAGAAATAGTTTTAAGTCTTTGGGCTGAATCCATTACAAAACAATAAACATTACAATAAAAAATTCACGATTCTTCAAGACAAGGGTTGCTGGAGCTCTTCTGCGCCGCCTTTCTGATTATCAAATCTACGTCACTACAAAAGTCTGTGACGCTCTTGGAAATCCCTGCTGAGCTTCAAACTCACCTTATGCAGGCTGAAAAAGGCCTTATCAGCTCTCTGTTGTGTTACTGGCAGAGGCACAAACACAGAAATAGGTGTACTGGGGACTGCTATCAGGCTCGTCTCAAGTTTTAACTGGCAGAATAAAGAGTTCAGAGTGAGTGGATCAGCACAGAAACCGCTATAACCCCTCCAAAGGTAGCTGCAGCCTCAACTCATCTGCCAATTAGATGTCATTAAGTAGTTTTATTGTCCTGTAGAGATCAGTTGCACAGCCTCTGTGGATTTTTATGGAAACATTTGAGGCAACAGCAATGAAAACCAGAGATTCTAGGCTTTAGACTGACCTCTGACACAACAACGCTGTAGAGATCACCATACAGACAGGCTTGCTGGGCAAAAACATAGTAGGACGGCGTGGAGAAGAAGATGCCGAGGGCCCTCGTCAGAGAAGGATGGGTGCAGTAAGCAAGGGAGAGGTTGTATTCCCGCAGGAAGGAGGTCAGAGAGGTGGACTTTCGAGGGAAGAACTTCAGAGCCATTGGAGTTCCTAATGGGAATTGAAGGAACATTGGAGGTATTTGGTTGAAGTGGACTATTTAAAACCTATCATCATTCATGGACTGCAAGTGTTGCCCATCACTGACATGGTTAACAAATATAATCCCCTCTTGGGCTGACTTTGTTTCACAGCTTTGCTCCAGCTGCTGAAACTCTATCCTGGAGAATTTATCAAAGCCCTTCATTACAGTGAGAGAATCGCTAAAGGTTAAATGAGCTCCTGCAAAATCTGAACTCACACATTTAGTGTCTTAATTAGTGAAAGATAACTTGAGATGTACCCTATAGTTTACACTTTTTATAGGTCGTGACCCATGAGTTCAAGTCGTGCACTGACCTCTCTTCCTGTGCAATGCCAACATGACCTTTCCATATGATCCCTCTCCCAAGAGCTTCAGCACCTGGAAGTGCTTCGACACCTTCAGGGTGGGCAGGGACTGCGCTGACAGGAAGCATAGCTCGTCGAGTTCCTTAGCTGCCTCGGTCTATATGGTTGCGTGCAAACAGAAACACAAATTCAGATTCTGTGTCAGTGCTGTGAGCGTCAGGGTTTCATTCTGTAGCATCGAGAGAAATGAGATCCGCTCTTTGACAAGCATATGATGCTAGGTAACTTCAGAAAAATGAAGTGTGACTCGAAGCTTGCACTTTCTGGGCTGTTACTTGAAACTGCAACGTAACAAGATCTGAAAAACATAAGTCTAATATGTCTTATTTTTTAAAAATTTGAATTTTCATCAATTCTTTGGTTGCAGTCCTGTTCTGATAGCTGGAAAAAAGGATCCCATTTTAGCATTTGGCAGAGATTACTGGAACATGTTGTTATTTTATGGCTTTCTGCTAATCTGGCTTGATCTTCCCTGATGTTTACAGTAGACTGCATTCATTCCTGACATGTCTGATCGGGACAATTAGACCGTTTGGCACCGTCATTCAGTCACTGTTTCCATCATCAGTCTTTGTCTATGATGTGTTGTCCCCAATGATTTCCTTTGAAGTAGAGCCCCCATAACGTAAACCGGCAAACTATGATCGGTGTCAACAGCTTAGACACCCAGCTTAACACAAACGATGAGGTGATCAAAGGTGGGCAGCATATTTTTACTTGTGACCTTTCATGTGTTATGTAACTAAGCGACAAATAAACTTTTGCAAATATAGCTGCTGAAATGATTATTGTTCAAGTATGATTCTGTAAATCTTCCTTTAGCTTAATCAGAGCATTGAAGGTGGCTGGATTAGATGATCGGATGATAATACTAACAATCTTGAAGGTTTAAACATGCCTAATTTCCAATAAAGACCTCAAAGAAAAACATGTTGTGCTCTTTAAAGGAATTAAATGCCTAAGTTGTGTCATTATTTTTCACATACGAATGGTGGACTTTGATGTATCTTACTGGGTTTTCATGCAAACAAAGAAATAGCTTGAAGTAGTAAGAAAAGTGAACATGATGTGAAGTTTCTTTTTTTAACTAATAGAAATTTGAAAACTGCGATGTTGCATTTTGAAGCAGTTGATCAAGTTTCACTTTAATTTTTTTTGTCACCTGTGAAATTAGACATTGATTCTCATGTATATCATGACGACAACATCCAGTAAATTACACCTTCACTCTAGATTTGCTTACTCCCCATTTACTTTGATTACTCTAAATAATCTAAATAGACCCTCATAGGTCACCTGATTAGCAAATAGAGTCCACCTATGAGTTCAGCTTAGATGGGGAGACTCTGACAGCTTGAATTTTCACGTCATTCTGGAGATTATTGATATTATTTAGCTGTGAACTTTAGGCCATTTTAACACATGAACCTGCTATGATCTAAACCATTTAACAGTAGCTCTACTGGTTTGTCTGTGGTTGTTGACTTGTTGGAGTGCCCCTATCACAATATTTCTTTCCTGTAATTGGCTTTATTCATCTTTCATTCGACTCTTACTGGCTTTTCTGTTTTTGCTGTAGAATCATATTTGCTGCCATCAAAATGCTTTATTTACTCTGCGTTTGTCTATCACATTAAACCACCAAGTTTTGTGGCTGTAACATAGCAACACGTGGGAAGGTTCAAGAAGTATGAAAGCTTTTGTGAGAACCTGTCTATAAGCTTTTTGTTAGTCCAAAAAAATAAATAAATGTATGGATCAGATATACAGTTTCATCCAGTTAGAGAGAGAGAGATGCTCAATAGAAATGTCGAAATGATTGATTCTGCAGAGAATGATGCATCTCCTGAAAGTTCTATCCGACCATGTAGGAGTCACTAGGTCAGAAAAACAACTCTTTTATCTCTTAATCAAGTTTAAAAACAAAAGCATATTTATGCAAACAAGTATGTCAAATTTGTATGCATGTATGTGAATGCATTCATGATCAGACTGAAGTTTATCCTCGATTGAATCAATTTTAGACCTTATCAAACTGTTAACAAGAATCACAGCTGTCTGCTATTCAAATTTGTCATAAATCTTACGTCTCTCCTATGACCAAAAAGCAATGTTATTCTACTACTTTCTTTTTTCTTTTGTGTACAGTAGAACAAACTCTAGTTAGAAGATATTTTTGTTTTGTTTTGTTATGTGAATCAGTCCAGAATCAGTATAAAAACTTCCCAGGAGGACTTTAGCTATAATCAGTTATCAACTAAATATTTATCTGTAACCTTTGTCACTAATTAACAGGTGATGAGAGGTTCAAATACAGTTCTTGATGGATCTAATACATTTAATATAGCTTTGAGGAAATAGATACTTGTCACTCTCTTTTAAATATGTAAATTAAAAAAGCATTGATTCATAGTTTATTTCCTTTTCCTCTCATTCTGATCATGTTCCATGTAATCTGTTATCATCAGTGAATGATCTTATTTAATCTTTTTGTCATTTGCATATTTGAAATAAGCCATTTATATAGAAAGTAACACCTGAGCCCTCTGAATACCTGGATTATTAAAGTACATCTGCTTGAAACCACTGTTTGCAGTTAGTGGCACTCATTTAACATATGTACCCTAATGTAATCTCTATACATTTACAAACACACACACATAAGACAAGACATTAAAAACACAATGCATATGCATAACAAAGTATAATCTTTTGCAAAATGTTAAATATTTTGCATTAGTATGACTCAAAGATTGTTGTCTGTTCCTATTGAACTGAATAGGGAATCTTAAATACTCACTGTCATTTTTGTTCTTGTTGGAGGGTCTCTGTTCAGTTTGTCCTGAGTGTTTTCATCATCAGTTCGAGACTTTTCTATCTTCTCTCTTCAATGCTTTGAAGGTGGAGCACATCTGCTGCTAAACTGACATTTAAACTGGAATTAAAGGTTATATTTCAGGCTTTGCTCCGTTGATCCAGGCAGCTGCTTTGCAGAAACACTCTTAGATGTTTATGGAAAACCAGACACTGGCTGTGTGCATCCTCCCTGGGGAAACAAACACACTAAACCCTCCCTCCCTCTCTCCCTCTTTCTCCCTCTCTCTCTCTCTTTTCCCACCCCAGTGCCAAGACTCACCCCTCGTCTGTTATTCTGGCAAAGACGCGCGAACCAGCTACAAGGTATTTCAAACCTTTCCTTCACAGTCTATTCAAACCACTCCCCACTTCACTCAATCTAACCCTCCCCACACACATTCAATGTCCAGCACTGTGTCTGTGGTCTTAATCACCTTCTCCTTTATTTTCCTCCCGTCTGGCTGTCACTCACTTTAAACTGCTGCCCTCCTTCTTAACTTCCAGGTCTCTTTACCAACTTCTCAGTGTGTTAAAGTTAAACTCCCCATCCTGCCTAGGATTCCTCTTTTAATCAACAGGTATGCTGGAATGATTGGAATAGGCCATCAAACTGTTTATTTGATCCCCTAATAATTACAGGGATTACAAAATAAAATGGAAACCTCTTTACAACTGCTACACTTGAGCCTCAAAGATCACAGCATATATAACTCATCCACAAACCCCTTGATCCATTTTTTTAAATGGATTTTTTTTTTTATCACACAATTATCATGCATTGATCACAGTTTTCATGAGCAAAACTGTCCTGTTCTGACAAGGAACACAATCTCTATCAAAATTCTAAAAGCAATTTTCACACAACTTTGCACAAAACTCAACACATGAGCAAACACCTGTCACACAGTTTTACTATTAGCATTCAGAGGTTGAGCAGAAAAGGGTCTTGGGTGATTATTTGACTTTTGGTGCAATCAAGACTCAAATTGGAGTGTATGGATAAAAACAGCATAGTTTGTTTGTTTTTTGCTGTTACCATATCTACAGCAAACACGATTTTTATTACGTGCAGCAATATGTGCAACTTTTTGTTGCTTTGATGTATACTGACTGGGAAAAATAAGAGCATTTAACTATTTGGTGTGTTCTCAGTTTGCAGGTAGAAACATAGGATGTAAAAAATGTGCAATACACTTATGTACTATTTGTAACAAATGTAATACTGAAGAGAAACCGGTCTAAGCTATGATTTGTGATTTTCATTCACCATAGTGTTGCACTAAGCTCATTGTTCTAATAAACGTTTATTCATTTGATTTCTTTTGTAGGTCATTTGCAAACAAAATAGTATTCTGGAAGGAATTTGTAGATTTTTTAAAGTAAGTTTAATTTGTCATGAGAACTGAGAATTGAATTTGTGTATTTTTTTAATTGTATGTACAGTTCTGAAAACACAAGGCATGCTTAGCTTTGGAATATCAATTTTATTGTAATATTTTAAACAGAAAAACATAGCGTAGTTAAAGAAAGCAAAAAAAATGTAATAATCTGTCATTTCTGAAACAAAAGACCTAGTGAAATTTGAAAAATTTGATAGAACAGCAAGTTAAAACGATAAAAAATTTATGAAGAATGGATTTAAACCAAGAGTATAAAATAGATCAGGACACAAAGTCAAAGGAAACAACAATAAACAGTTACATAGTTAGAATAATTTTCAATTATACCAACACATTTATCTGTCTATTGTTTTGTTGAGTTTGTCATTTATTTCTCCATCACTACATTTCTTGACAAATAAGATTAATATCACAATTACATTTGACCTGTTATCATTTTGGGCCGGAAGGAAAAAATAAGCAAACTAGATCAACTCAATGGTTTCAGATTATCAATGACAAAATGCAAGCAAAAATCGTTCCAGCCAGTCTATCCAGAAGGAGCATCTGTCAACGACTGGGTGCAATCAACTGGATCTCCTTGTTATAAAATTCTAACCAATCTGACTGAATTGTGTCTCTAAAGTGCTTTGAGATGACATGTGTTGTGAATTGGAGCTATATGAATAGAATGAATTAAATTGAATCATACATGTGTCAATTTTAATGATCTCTTTCTCTTATCCATTCTTCAACTTTGCACCTTTGCCATAAATCTCGTTTTCCTTTATTACATTTTGCCTGCATTTTATTGCTTGTCGTCACAGACTGACATTTCTAACAGCTGAAGCTGTAAAACCCAGCTTGATACTCTACTGCCACTGCATTCCCACTCTGTTTTCTTGTTAGTACCAGCTGCAGCTCCAGCCTCTACTGCAGCTCCTATTGCTTTAACACCCTCCTCTTCTTTCCAACTACCCAAGCATAGGTCAGTTATACATACATGCTACAGCACTATTATTGCCTCCAGCCTGACGTCTGTGTATTATGTAACCCAAATACAGGCTGTTATCACAAGAGCCTGTCTCTGCTCTGGTTTCTAACAGTATGTCTGTGTGTGTGCATGTTCCTGCCTGCACTATAGGGTCTTTTGGCCCCTGTTGTGACAACCAACTTTTACTGCTCCAAAACTAAACCCCATCTTTCCCCACTAATATAAGCTGACCCGAACACAGTTGCTCTCATTCATGAATTCTGACACTTGTACTAATTATATAAACATATTTAGTGTACGTAGACAGGTAATAAGGCACAAAGGGATTTCCACATTTCCCAGAAGAATAGTCTTTGTTGTCTTTATAAGAAGGTTAAATAATCTGCAGCTTGTTATACTTTTGGAAATAAAGTGTTGCAAAATGTAATGCAGGTAATGTTTGTAAGTGCTTCCCATAATGCAATCATATTTAAAGACACCTTCCATATTTACATTGTTAAACAAATCAAAGCCATAGAATGTAAAGTTCAACTGACAAAAAGGGTTCAGCAACATTAAGGTTATTATCAAACACAAACTAGCTCCAAAGGTGGCATGCACTGAATCAAAAGAAGGATTCAACAGATAGAGAAGCCTTCCATATACTCAGCTCCAGTACCAGGTGATGGTAACAACTCTAGTAATACAAAGACTGAACCCAAAGCAAATTAAGTGATCTGTAATCATGTAAAATGACACAGGGAGAAGTATTCTACGCACATAGAAGGAGGATGGAATCACAGTTTGGTGGTGAATATTATCAGTTCTGCAAGTTTCAGTGCTTTTGTCTGTTTCAGTACTAATTTCTTGGATTGGTAGACGGAGTTCTGTCTCTGAAGTTACTCCTTTGATACAGGAGAGGCAGTTGGCAATAAGGGAATATCTTACAGTTTCTCTGTGACAAAGTTGAAGAGGACTGAAACAGAATTGAATCTGACTTTCAGTTCTTTGCTTTTCAAGTCATGCTGGATTTCTTTGCAAAAATAAGCATTAAGCATTAACAACTACAGGAAACAGACTTGGTGGATAAAAGTAGAGTCTGTATCCCAAATGTAAACCAGCTGTCCATGTTGTTTCTGTTGCAGGGCTTACAGTGCTTTTCAAATCACTATCCTAAGGAAACGTTCTCTTCTGGTTTTATTTAAAACTCTAAGTAACAGAACACTGCCTCTTTCTGGATGAATTTAGCTATTGCAATTCTGAAAAGACATCACATGCGACATGAGATGAGTTATCAAAGATATTTTGGCTGGATTTAATTATACATTCAACAATGCAACAAGATGTTTGTGATTTTTATCTATGTAGCAATATTTTCTATTGCAATATTGTGTTTCCGGATGAAAATATGTTTTCTTTTTGGCTGCATTTCTGATGAGTTTGTTTAGACAATAGCTTTAATTAAATAATTTATGACTGTAATACACTGTATTTTATTCCAATTAATAATTTTTAATATGTTTGTTTGCTTTTATATATGTTTTTTATTTCAAGAATGTTATTTTCTACACAAAATATTGTCTTGAAAGTTAAGTTAAGCAACTCATAATTAAGGTTACCCTGTGGAAGTATCAGGCTTTTCTGTAATCATCTAAAATGACACAGGGAGAAAAGGGGTGAAATCAATCAAGATATAGCAATCAAATTTTATAACAGCTCTTTAAAGGTTAACAAATTAATTATTGATAAATAAAATAAACCAAAACATTGTCTCATGTACAGCTACACACATTACAAAGATAAAAATCAAACAAGCTATCGCAGGGATCACATTTAGGACAAATTTGTTGCAATTTCAATATTAGCTTTTATTTCAAGCCTAATGGGTTTCCCTCTCGTTTCCAATATTAATGCATTAATGATGCAAAGCCTACCAAAAGCACAGGCTTAGTTGTTTTTTCTGTACATCCCTATTTAACTGCATCAAAAATCATCACAGTATGAGCATTCAGCTGCTTTCAGGAATAGCTTCTTGAATCCTCATCTAGACAAAAAAGTAAACTCTAAGAATATCTGCAGTACAGCATACAGTAGAACCAATAAACCTCTCAGCCCAATATAGCACAACTGCAGAGCATGAATAGTACTTAAACAAAGCATTTTTTCACTACATAATTTAATCTGTCTGTTTTTGTTTTGTTTTTTTTCCACATATGTAATATGTCGCATCATCAAGAACATTTTAATATAAGACAACGATATCATGAGTTTGGCCTTGATTTGACTCAAGAAATTTAGAACATTCCATTCTAAGATCTATAATAACTTGACTTAATGTAAATATAGCATAGTAATAATACAGAATTTACAGCGCTGGGCTCATATTGTTGCTGGTCTGAAAAGAATAGATATGAGCCATGATTGATACTTCAAGTGGGCTCTCATACCTCAGGGATATTAGTAAAACACGTGTCATCCTAAGTTGGTTTCTCTCTGATAAGTTACATAATTATTTGATGTCTAGTCCCTATGTCGAAAGTGTACCTATATTGCTCTAACTGCCACAATTACAAACACGTGTTTCACGTTAGCAAACATTGCTGTTAAGAAGTGTAAGTGTATTATCTTTTGTGTACATTGGCTGTCATGTACCTTTCCATTCTTTTGTCTTAATTTGTGACTTACTCAGTGGAGATTATAACTTTTATCCTGACAAAAGGGATCTCTGCTTCAAGTATTCTGACTCATGAGGAGATGTAATTGAATATTAGAATTGATAAATTACACTATGGGTAGAAAAAGAAACTATAATTAAATGAAAAATGCACATGCTTTTGATATTTAATATCCTATATATATTATGTTTTAAATAGACTTGTAATGAATGATAAAGGTATCACTAACCACATTTATTCTTATTTTTTCAAGCTCATTCATTGTTATAGCTGGTTTTGAAGCTCCTCATGTTAAACAAATGGTGCCAAAAAGTAACTAAATTAATGAAAATAACTGCAAGAGCTAAAAGGGTTGAGGTTTCTTTCTCCTGCAAGGCTCAATGTAAAAAAAAATATTTTAAATACGTTCATTAATTTTAAAGACTTTACTATATTATGCTATTTTATTTTATTATGTTTAAAAACTTTATCTTTAGCATTTATTTTATTTTGCTTTGTTCTTGTTTTATATATTTTTTTTAAATGACACTAAATTATTCATGAGCTCTACTATCGTCGCAGGAAAACACAGCAACGGGAGGTGCGGTCTTTCCTGTAGGCGAGAACGGAAGCGGAAATTCGGCCATCTCCTCGTACATTCTGGCTTCAACAGGGTCAGTACACACTTTATTTATGTATTTATTGTGTTGTGTTGCCAACAGTCTTTGTGGTGTGGTGTTTTGGAGGAGGGTAGTCAAAACTGTCCTGAGCCTGGACGTGTTTCTGTTATCTAAATCCCGTTCAGAGGAGCAATTAAGCTGCCAGTTGTATTCTAGCATTCGAGGCTAGCTAGATAGCTAGCAGCAAGTGATTTCTTTATCAGTCAAACTGACAGGTAACCTTAACCCTTGTTTCTAGAGGGGCATAATTCAGTGTCATGAAAGAGATTGCTATTTTTGTCCTATGTTGCGTTGCCTACCTATTAGGACATCTTCTGTTCCGCCTTATAAATTGTGTTTCACTTATAAAAGCCAGTCTGTTAAGAAAACTGCTAGAGTTTCGATTAGCTTTGGGGAAAGAGTTGCTTGCTCCGGCTACCGTTAGGGTGGTTTCTTTAACTCTCTCGTGTCACTTGAAAACTTTTGAGGTGCAGTAATGCTAGTTTAATGCGAGTTTATGGTCATAAATTTCATTTTCGTTGCCAAGCCTTACCAAAATTACCAGTTATTTTACTGATAGCTAACCTTTCGTTAGCCTCCCAACTTGTTAGGTGTGACAGGAGCCGATTTAGTTGTGTGACTGGGCGACCAACGGTTGTTTGCCTTATCTCCGTAAGTTAGATGGGTGGGGGGGGTTCTTTGATAGGTGATATATTGATGTGGAAGCAAGTAAACAGTTTGGGTCCAGCCCTAATGTGTGGCTTTCGAAATATTATAATAT
>JAUZNJ010062684.1:0-27406 GCA_034780135.1 Jordanella pulchra
GCATACATACATATATATGTGTGTGTGTGTATCTCACCCAAATATTATTGTTATCTGAGATTACTCTTTCAGATCCACACCTAGACTCACCTCAAAAATTTTCATTCAGCTCAATCATGGGGTTAATATTAAAAGGAGACTGGGATTTTTAAAATCATTGTATTTGGTAAAATGAACGGATGAACGGATAGTAGTGGTTCCCAAACTTCTCTTGGTGGCTCTCCTTGTAAATTTAAAGGAACATTTTTCCACCCCATCTAAACAGAGTGGAACAAAGAAAAGACAACCGCAGTAAAAACATATATCAATAAAATCAACTACAATCTTTAAATCTACTACTTTTCACGGTGTGCCTCCTATTTTGGGAACCACTGGTTTAGTGGTGTCACTGTGTTTTCTCCAGCCTATAGTGTTTTGCATATAGACCACCAAAGCTTCTTCCAGATCTTAGATATATCATCTAAATGACTTTTACCTTAAATTAAACAGGACTTTTTATGTTTTTCTTCTGTCTACCTTTCAAAAAAGCCAGATTTTTGGTTTGTACAGCTAAAAACTGTGGCTAGATTCGTCCACCTGAGCTGCTGTTCTATGCAGCTCCTCTAGCCGCTTCACTGATTAATTCTCTCCAAGCCAATGGTTTCACTTCAGAGGAACAGACATGTCTTGGTAGGTTTAAATCAATGAAATGCTTGAATTTTCAGGAATTGGTGGAGACTGAGCTACACAACTGAACTTTGAAGAAAATTTGTTGTGCTGGATTTTATTTACAGGACGTTTGGTTAAAGGGGCTAGATTCAAGTATGAGCCAAGTATTTTGGTTTGCACAAAAAAAAAGCAAACATTTCAAACATTTTAAAATCATGTAACATTCCCCCCAGTTCACCATGAGGAACCACTTTGTGTTGGTATATCAGATATAAACCCAGTAGAATATATAAACGTTTTAGGGAGTTAGCAGCCAGTTAGGTTCTTTGAGGCAAAAACTGCTGTCTGTCTGTCTGCTTTCACTGTTTTCCTATCGATTAAACAACAGGGGAGTCACGGCTTGTACCTTACAACCATCCAAACACTCACCACTGGGCACAAAGACGTTTCTCACGTCTGATCTTCTGTCAGGGTCGGTGAAAAATCGGTGGATTTCCCAACACTGGTACGCTCTGTGCGTGTTTGGCCCGGCTCGGGCTTGGCTGGGATTGGGGCAGACCAGCTGCAGAAGTCTGTCTCCCCTCCTCAGCTCTCAGTGCTATCAGGTTGCCCCTTCTCCTCCTTCAGCCCATTACAGAGGCCTCTTTATGCTGCGCTAAAAGCTGCTCATGTTCAGACCCTCCTGGGAAAAGCTCCTTAAAACATGTCAGGATGAGAGGCCCTGTCTGGTAAAATATTAATAGGAAGTTAATTGGTTGTTAATGGACTGGTGCTTGGGCAGGAATCACCCTCCATTAGGTAGACCACACCAACACCCCCACTCAGGGGTGTCATCTTACCACCTTTGTAATCTAATTGGTTTCCGGTCACTGTAGCTGTGGGGCTGCAGTAACCTGGTGTTAAAAACATTATTGCTCTCTTTTTTTTTCTTTATGTAGAGACTTCTCCACCCTTTCTCAAATATATTTCCTTGTTATATTTCCAACCTGTTCTGTTAATTTGGTGTCAAGTTGTAACTGAATCGTCGTGCGCCTTGTTAATTGTTCATTGTTTTCCTCTCTCGCCCTCTATGCAAATCTTCCCACCCTCTGAAACATAAGGAAATACTTTCCACTTTTGTTGTTTGTGGTCAGCATAACTGTACTTTCTGCGGTCGTCCTCACCCAATAGAAACAAACAACTGAAAAGAAAAAAAAAAGAGAAGAAAGACATAAAATAAAAAAAAAATCCCCCTCTTGCGCTGGAGCAGGCATGTAATATTGATGCAGTGCAGACTTGGAGAAACACAGAAATCAAATGGAATCCACGCTAAGTTCAAATGTCGACGTCAACACATGCATTTTTGATTTCTGCAAACCTACAAGACAGAGAGCTCCTTTTAAGGGAGAAGCCGGGGAAAACATATAGATATATATTTAGAAATAAGTGATTTTTCAGAGTTTGCAGTCCCGTTCAACTTCAGTTCATTTACGAGAGGGGCAAATACTTGTTGAAAGAAGTTGTTCAGGAAATGGGACTTAAAATGGCAGTGGAGCTTACCCAGGCAGACTGTGACTCTTTTTTTTCTTTTTTTAAAATAGATTGAGCTTTCAAAAGCACTCCAAAAACAGTCGGCTCTGAAAATAAATCAATTTCCCAACTACATATTGTGACAACTGCAAAATGAAATCAGATTTTCTCACGAGAAAGTTAAAGAAATATAAATACATTCAGGTCGAAACTATTCATTCACATTTTACTTTATATCTTTTTAATAAAATAGTCTTTCAATTTCTTGGGTCTCTTTTCTTTCTCTAATTAATGATAGTATAGAAATAAGCAATATTTACATGCTGTATCACAGTACAACAATTTATTAGAGTTAAGTTAATAAAGCGTCAGTTTTCACATTACATTTGTTTAAATTTTCAATCAGTGAAAATATTATGTGAGTTAAACAAATGAAAGATACTTGATAAAATTGTATAAATTCAGTAAAAAAAATGTTTAAATGTACAAACAAAAATAAATCAGCTAAATTCTAATATTCCAATAAAATTTATATTAATAAAAAAACATTTATATAAATGAAAGAAAAAAACATTTAATATGTAACATTAAAAAATCTTATGTAGTGTTGAATAAATTTAATGAAAAAATAAAAATCTTCTCTAATGTTTAAAAGCCAATATATTATACCATCTTCACATAGAGCACATAATAAAACATGAGGAAAGCATAAAACGGTCTTTGAGCTGAAGTCCAGCCTACATTGCCACATGACAGCTGCTATAAAAACCTCTCAGATAATTGCCTGGTCGTCTCCACAGTTTGACAGTTCCTTGTGAAAGCTACAAAATCATGTAATCCTCCTTCACAGAGACATAACTGTACACCAGCAAACTATAAATAAGATATTCTAGATTATTTTTTACTTATATCACTTATACCCAGAGCAGCAGACAAAGCTTTATGCTCGTAGACAGGATCTATGGTGATGTGCAGGCGGACTGTAGAAAAACATTTATCCTCCTAAAACAAGTCTCGGGTGTTGGGAGTTTGCTGCTCTGCCTGTTTCTGTCTCTGCAAACTGGAGCACTAAGTGGGACACAGACGTTACTGCAAAAGCAGCTGGACTATCACTTTAACATTCAGGGAGCCGCTAATTTGATTTAAGTTTGTTTATAAAGTCATAAACCTTTTTAAATTTAAACAGATGAGAAATTTTCAAACTGAATTTTAAACGCCAGTTAAGAGACTCAAGAGCAGCTAAAGAGAAAACTATCAGCCGACATGGGATTAAGCAGGTTCCCTGACCGTAATTACTGCTGGTAATTAGAAATATTCTTTTTTATACAACCCTAATGAATTTTGAGACAATTTTTTCGCAATGTGGGGATGTTTTAAAATAATATTGCCCACTCCTATATATTCGACATGTTTTCAGAAAAGGCTTTAGGTATTAAAGTAATATATTTTTAAATCACAACAATTACTTTCTGTACTTACAAATCAGATGACTGGGAGCATCACTGGATTTGAACAAACCCCAGTTAGAAGGTACAGTAACTTGAAGCAAATATTATATTTAAAGTGAACTTACAGATTTTAAAAAACAAATAAACAAAGATACTAATAAGTTACAGTAATGTGTGTCTTGTATGGTTGGAAACTGGGAAATACACGTATTTACTTTTATCTTTCTTAAACCAATGTTTTCTAGCTATTTCATATCACCAATAGTTGATCAAAAAGTGTTTTCTAGCTGAGGTGAGATGAAAGTGACTGCTGGACCTCTCAGTTAGTTGACCCTAAATGGTTTCGCTGTCTGCTTCATGTATCTTTTATTTAGCGTAACCCTTCAGTGCAGAGAGGTCCACTCTGGAGATCGTTCAACGAAAACTGCTCTCCAACGTGGAGTGAATCTGTGTCCAATTACATTGCAGGGCAAATGTCAATAGATCTAACAGATGTCACCCACTTACGCTTATTTCCGATCTAAAAGCATAATAATTTCAGACTTAGGTAACTTCACGCACACACACTCACACATACGTAACTGAGAAATGTGGTCTTTAAAGTTTACTTTTAGAGCAGATAAATTGGACAGTGATTCCCAATTATCTTGGTCAGACCTCAAAGAAAAAGGACACAAATCTTCAGGATTCAGTAAACGGCTCAATGGAAATCACAAGCAATAAATACCTAGAGAAAATTAAAGAATTAACATAGGGGAAACAAAAGGATACTAGCATAATAGCAAGGAATTTAGAAGGTGTGTTTAGACCTTTGCTATCTCCTCTAATAACTTGTTTTCAAAACTTCTTGTTCTTTTCTGTATTATGAATCATTGTTGTAATTGGCTACATTAATATAGCTTTAATGCTGTCATTTCTGTTTGTGTTTCGTCCTCTAAAGCCTTTCTGGCTGGTGGAAAATATTGCAGAAATTAATCAATTTGGCAGACAATTAAAGTTGAGCTAAAATCTGTGGTGGAAAAATAAATACGTCCCCACACAGTAAAAAAGATGCAGGAGGGTTTAAACATCGGCCTTTTTTTATTATTGTTATGAAAGCGCATTAGGTTTTAAAAGAGTTGTTCATAATTTTCTACAAATTTAATGTTAGCAACTTTACTTTAGTAACATATCCAGCAAAAACCTTTCATGGGAATTTGAAAGGTATTCATTTAACTGTGGTTCCAATCTGTCACCTGCTAGCCGCACAGCTAATGCTAAAGCTAATCTATTTATAAAGGTTCTTACAGAAATTGACACATCAACTTAGTACAAGCTCTAAACAATCATAAGACATTCAGAAAGAGGATTTTTTTATGGTAAAGAAAAACATTTCAGTTTGTCTTCACCATTAACATCATTAGCCATAGCGCTAACTCAACAATCAGGGCTAATAGTAAGCTAGCAGGTTGAATTCTGAACTCTTTGTTGCTATAAACAGTAAACTGGGGCTTTGAAAGGACAAGTTTTACTTTAATATTCATGTTCATTCATATTAGAATAGCCTTAAAAAGTTCATTTCTCTCATGACTGATTTATTATTTTCTTTTTATCCAAAAGGATCAACCATATTTATCTGCCTAAACTTGTAGAATTTAACTTTGTTTTACTTCTTTATAAATTCTAAATATATGCTAGTATCCTTTTGTTTCTTAACAGCTGTTTTTTAATTGGTTTAACCTGATAAAAATTGACAAACATTTCTTGTGTTTTAATATTACAGCAAAATAACAATACAAAAGTATATTTTAAAGTATATTTTAAAAAATACATCAAATGTGAAAGAAGACAAAAAATGTTTGCTGTTAGGCTATATTCAACTTCATTGGTTAAATAAAAGCAACATTGCTCAGTTTTCAAATTTATATTTATAGGTAGTTTCTTTCACACGCTTAACATTTATGAAAGAGTTAAGTTAGTATTAAAAAACTAAACAATCAGTGAAGCATAGAGCCTTAAGATGTTGACATTGCAATGTTTGTAAATGTATTTTTTATTGGTTAAGGTTGTTTTTTTCTCTCTTACATGCCCTACACCCTTTTTGCAAGAAACACAGCGACCAATGAGGAGGGTCTTTGCTGGACATTTATTATTGAAGCTACAATGAACACACGACGACACACAAGAAAACATTTGCAAAGAAGACCTTTAAGAAATGGTAGAAAAGCAGTATGAAATATCCACTTTGAAAAAGTTGTACGTGAATAGTGTTTGGCACTCCAAAAGACTTATTTCTTTAGAAAGTCACCCACAGTGTTAACTGACAAAAAGGTCAAGACGACTTTTTATGTCGGATCCATTTCTTCTTGCATCTTGAGAAATCTTTTATTTTATTTTTCATAAATATACACTTGAATTCAGCTTTGCTGCAGTCACTTGCACTTTAAAGGTGTTCCTTTAAACACACTGAACAATAATCAAACTATTAAGGTTTTTTTTAAAAAAAAAAATTTTTTTAAAGACACGAGAACAGCTTTCAAAAGTGTTTTTAAATGCCTCTGGGTGAGATAGCTCTTCCTCTTAGCATGCAAGGCACAACTGCCTTATTATTAACTGTCAATCAAGCAGATTTTTTTCTTTTTTTTTTACTCCTATCAGGTGCACACAATAACATTCATTGTGGAAAAAAGCTAGTTCAAATGTCATACTGTAGCACACAGAAAAAAAAAGCTTTTGGGGAAGAGAACTCTGCAAATATGTTTTCTCACTACGGCGTTGGCTTTATCTTTCAGCTGACGGTAATCAGTAAGAGGAGCTGAAGAAGTTTTACATGCCCAGCTTGGTTGGCTTTGGTGCAGGAATGCATGCAAGTGTTGTGATCAGCCGCCCTCCGAACCTCCCGCCCCTCCCCTTAAAAAAACCCAAAACATGTGATGTGTGTGTGATGCAGTAGCAGGCAGAAATAAAGGAGCAGAGTGGACGTTACTGGATTACAAAATGCTGGAAGAATGCTCCGTTCCCTGCATGTGTCAGGGTCCGTATCAAATGCTCCGTCACCAAAGGCGACCCTGCTTTCCAGATTTGCTCGATGTAAACAGGAACCTTTAGGTGGCGTTGTGGAAAAGGATGGGCTTGACCATGCCTGAGAGGATCTTCGGCACGTGAACGCTGACAATCTCTGAAATCATTTCTGGGAAGTTGACCCGCATCTGCAGAGACTGAGCTTGGATGAAGAGGTCATAGGTGAACTGATGCAGCTTTCTCACAACCTGAGATGAAGAGGAAGAGGGAGACAGTTAAACACACACTCACACAAAAAAAGTTGACATTCTAGGCTCTAACGACTGATGGAAAAAAAAGAGAGCACTTGAACTGTGAGACCTTCATCGGTTCTGCTCCCCTGCCTCTTCTCTGGCTGCTCTCCAGCTCATGACACACATAGCTGAGCATTTAAAGGACAAAACGTTTCTCTGTAGGAGAGATATGATACTCTCGGGGTTACACCCCGATCAATGATCTCAAAGGAGTTTGTCTTCTGGCGGTTAATTGTTTTCACTCAAGTTCTCCACCTTTCTAAAGAGGAACGTGGTCGATCTGCTCCCCCTAGTGGTAAAACTGTTGTATCCCATTTAAAAAGTCAGCAGAGTAAAAGGAGTTGCTGATGTATTATCTTTTTAAAAAAAGAGAGATATACAGTGAGAAAACAGCCCCATCCATAACTATAGGTGATTTGTAAGACTTTTGGAGACTGAAAACATTTACTTTTCCTAAATACTACTCCTTTCTCAGGCACTCCCTCGGGTTGTAACGACAAACACTAGAGCGATAAATTTCAGCAGAAAGAAAGCTCACAGCCTGCCTGACATGTCTGCATGATAAACAAGCTTTCAGCCAGTGATTTATTTCAGCTTTTACTGATGGAATTCATCTTGGAGGCAAATGTGCCCAGATGTTTTAAAGAAAGACAGAGAGAGAGAGAGAGAGAGAGAAAGGAATGGTGGCAGAGGATGAAGAGACAGTGACCCCTTTAATCTGGAAACACGTTCTGTACGTTTTCAGGGTCCTGTCTCGCCATACCTACTGTCTCAGATTTCAGGGAATGTAAAGATATTCAGCGTAATTTATGGCTTTTAGAAGCCAAACGTCTGCTGCTAATTTTCCTCAGTCAGTCTGGTTTGCCAGAGGGGAAAATAAGTGTTATAGGGAGGAGTTTAACTATCCCGAGCTCAAACTACAGATAAGAATGCTTCACACACATATAAATATACACATATATACATATATATATATATATATATATATAAAAGAATCTGCAATGAAGAGCATTGTGTTCCTTTTTATTTTTATATGATGCCACCAATTAAAATCCCGTGCAAACCGATTTCCTTGAAAACTGAATTTATTTTTACAATTTATCTATGAACTTGTACTCCAGTTCAATATTAGTCTCATCTGCTAAATGTACTCCACATGTAGGTTTTGTGTGCAAAAGTAAAGCTGTGGCTGGAGAACACTCCTTCCCCACAGTGAAGCACGGTGGTGGATGTATCATGGTGTTTCTTTAGGTGGAACAATGAAGCTGGTGAGAGTTGAAATAAAGATGGACAGAGATCAATCCTGGAGAAAACCTGTCAGAGGCGGCAAAAGACACAACACCTATCTAAGAAAAACTACTCTTAATAATTGAACATAACTTAATATTAAGTGTTTGAACATTAAATAATTACCATACATTTAAAATGCACCAACAATGGTAAATAATTGTAAAAAAGTTAAGTAGTTTTAGCTAAATAACTGCTCTGAATTATTTGCTCTTTCAGGAAATCATGTTTCAGGGTCTGAATCCTGCAGTTAACAATTATTGGGATTTAGTAAACCTAGCTGATGATTCTTCTGGAAAAGAAGAAAAACTGCACCAGGTACTGAACTAGCTCATTGTACTCACTAACATCCATTCCCTTCTTCGTCACACTGGCAGAAAAATCAGTCAGAAATGTAGAAATTGGTCACAGGAAATATAAGAAAGACAAAGTCGGGACACAGAACGCCTGTTTCATTGTAGGCACAAAGAAAAAAGAATGTTGGAGCCTGTTGAATATCACAAAGTCAAGACCTAACTTATTATAAAAAATCTGTGGCAAGATTTGGAAATTGTTGTTCCAGTTGCTTCCCATCAAACATGATGTAAATGGTGCTGCTCTGGGAAGACAAATGGGTCAATGTTTTAATCGTTAGATATACAAGGATGCAGGAGAGATACGTCAAAGACTTGCAGACATCAGTGAAGTAAAAAC
Source organism: Jordanella pulchra (assembly GCA_034780135.1). Classification (NCBI taxonomy): domain Eukaryota; kingdom Metazoa; phylum Chordata; class Actinopteri; order Cyprinodontiformes; family Cyprinodontidae; genus Jordanella; species Jordanella pulchra. The sequence continues at coordinate 8,879 of JAUZNJ010062684.1, forward strand.
AAGAGTGCAAAGTGAATCCTGTTTGCAGTTCAACAGACAGCGTCTGCAGTTATCAATATGCAGATTATATTCTTATGAAAAACTGCACAAATTCATGCATAGAAGATATGCAAAGTAAACAAGCTGCAGTTTTTGTATAATTATTAGTTCTTCTGAAAGTCAGGTGCAAACTCACAGGCAGAAATATCAGCAGCTAGAAAGGAGGCGTGGGAACAATGCCTCTGTGAGCATGTAAACGTAATTAGACCATCAAAAACAGCAACAGTAGAATAATATCAATAAAGAAAAGAAGGTCTATGGCGATCAGCACAAGTTAATGCTGTGAGACGGCAAATAATAAAAACAAACGATTGAACTTGAAATATGCGACATGTCTATAAAAAATATGGATTTTTTTCCTCCCTAACCGCGTACGAAGCATGTTTATGTTTTATGCGTTTTATTTTTATACGTTAATGCCTGTTTTAAGACATGCTAACCTGGTTATGTTTTATATTTGATTTATTTATCCGCCTTCAGTCATTTTCATCCTTTTACTTTTCACTAAAGTTTGTAGCACTGATAGATCAGCTACTTAAAGCTATTTAACGTGTTTTATAACTATTTAGTATTATAATTATAACTTTTATTATTACATTTGCTCCTTTCTGTCTGTCTGCTTCTTTCTCCTTAAACCCCAGTCTTCTTCAGCAGATGGCCGCTCACACTAAGCCTGGTTCTGCTGGAGGTTTCTTCCTGTTAAAAGGGAGTTTTTCCTGTCCACTGTTACTCCATGCATGCTTGCTAAAGAGTCAAGGATAAGATTCAGGTGAAAATCTTCAATGTAGCTCATCCAGGAGGAGCGTTTTACAGTCTAGTTTTAAGACAGAAACTTTGAACTAATCTGACTGTATTGTCTCTGTAATGTCCCTTCAGATGACAGGTTTTGTGAATTGCCACTATTTAAATAAAGTGAAATAAATGGAAATTATTACCTTCATCTCCGTAGCTTAGAACCTCATCTTTCTCAAACTGCCATCAGAGCACCCGATCTTCTCGTTTTAATGGGTGAAAGTAAATGTTAGATCAAACACAACATTCCCAATTATTGCACGTCCTGAAAAGAAACTGCTCGTGCATTTTAGCGTCCCTGCTTTGAGGATCAGGCCCCTTGTGTACAAAGCACAATACAGAGGCCTGAACACAAATGCATCTTTCGTTTGCAAAAATGTTAACAAATACTTTTCTCTCCTTTCTATCCTCACCTTTTTTTTTTTTTTTTTTTACAAATTTGTATGTTTCTCTATCCTCAGGAATGTTTTCAAAACTCCTCAGGAATTTACCATTTGTCCCCTAAATGTCACCACCTGGATAACAAGGCAAACAGCCAAGAGCCTCCTATTAAATAATTCCTGCATGAATGGACAAATGACTTATTTCCCAGCTGATGCAGTGAGCATGAAGAGACACATCATTTGTTTCTAGGAAAGATGTTAATTTGAAAATAGATAAAAACGGCAGCCTGCATCCATTAAGGTCGCATTGTTGAAACTACTAAAATCATTATCAGGATCATTTATTTAACTATAAAGGGCTTTAAAAGCTGAACACCAACCAAATAATAAAAAAAAAACTACAAGAAAGATGGAAAAAAAGAAGAAGAAAGGCAAGAAGCGCTGAAAACGGATCTTATCTGAATACGACGGAAACTTAAAGTCTTTAGATTTTGAGTTTGTAAAAACAAACTATGCCAAAACAGATCATCAGAACAAATGTATTTAGCATTGGGTCCTTAATACAAGGGCCAGGGCCGCTTCCAGTTCTTCCTGTTAGCCCCCCAATGCCAGGTTGACTATATAAGAAAAAAAATCTGGAATAAAAGGGAAAGAAGAAAAAAAGCTGGACTAATGATTGTTTTCTCTTGAATTAAAAGCCAGTTTGAAAAGATCTGCAGACTTCATAAAAAGGGGGAGACTATTTCAGATGAGCTTTAACATCGGGTCCTGAACCGAGTCTGGGAACAACTAGGAGCTTTAAAGGGACAGTGTTTATCAGCAAAGGAATCAAGTGTTGCTTTAATAAATAAATATTCTGCAAAAGTCTGTTAACATGAAGTAAAAAACGAGAGCATTCTAATAGCTTAGAACTAGTAGTTTATAAATATTCATAGGGGAGGTGCACCCTATGGGAAATGCCATGTTGTGACGGACAAAAAGAGGACAAACTTTCCAGCCTTTTGTTTTTTACCTGTATCTAGAAATGTGCTGTTGGTGATTGAAGAGTTAAATTGAAGCAAAAACCACTGCAGATCATTCCATCTTCCACTTTACTTTGTGTCGAGTGAGATGCAAAACAAACAAGTGGAGGTTGATACATCGTAAACACTGTCCCTTTAAGTCTAAAGAGCTTAGAAACCTACTGGAGTTATGTGGATTTCAGACCATTTAGACATTTGAAACTAAAGGAGAATGTAAAAAACAACTGACTGAAGACCGGAGGTGGATAATCCAGGTCCAGAAAGTAAAAACCTAATTCTATTACCATGCTACTGTTATTGTCCAAACAAAATGAATCATTTCACTAGATTTGAACCACAAGGAGGCTGTGGAAATAAAGTTTTATAAACTTTGATTCCTTTCACTGTCTGACAAAGTTTTTGTACAAATGTTGACAAAAACAACAATTTCATGATTTTATGAATCAATATTAGGCCATTCAAAGAAAAATCAGATGCCCGCAGTCAGTCAATGCATTTCATGCGTCCTCTTCTTCCTGTAGCAAATGAAGTCTAACTTTCTTCACCAAGTCAGGATAACCTTTGGATCCAACAGGTTTCTCTTCTCTACCACAACAAAAGCACTTCTAAACAATGGGATGGTAATTTCCACTTTACAAGGTGAAAATATCATCTTTACTGGACCACATGGAGGCAGCATAGAGAGCTGTGTAGCCTTCAGAAGTAGATGAAGAAAGTTGAATGATTTGATGAGTTCAGATTTATCTGGTTCCAATGAGTTAAACTGGAGCAGGAAGGGATGCATCCATCACAAGCCTGTGGAGGTGGTGCTACGATCTGCGGTTGTTGCAGGTGGTCTGGCCTAGATTCAGCAACATGATGTACCCAAAGAATGAGATCAGATAAATCCCTTAATATGCAGAAAAAAAGGTTATCCTGCAATGCAACTCTTCTCCAGCAGCAATATTCCAAGAGGCCAGAGCCAGGATTCACTTGGCTGAGATTATACAGGACTGGGTGAGGAAGGATGAAACCTCAACCCATTTTTAAAACGACTGGGATTTACTAGAGATGAATATGAATCCCATCATTGTCTTAAAAGAAATATATGCAACTCCAAATGGAAATAAATGTTATGACCTTGAAAAAGCTTATTAAATATGAAGTGAATTTTGTTCCAATAATGCTGCAAACGAAGATTTTGTTTTGTAACTTGGATTTTGAAGAAAATACAATCCAGAAATGAAACTTTAAATAAAATCATAATTAAAAAGACTTTTAAGGGTAGCTTTCCTGTTTTCTTAGATTTTCTTTTAATTTCTCTTTTTCAGACTGCATCAGATTCTCCTGACTTCCAGTTGTGGATTTTCCTCTGGAGTGAGGATAAAGGATCAACTTCTGTTGGTTCGCATGCACCAGCAACATTTTTATTGATCAATATGGACGTCAAGAGCAAGAGTTTATATAGGTCATAAAGTGAAAGAAATTTGGTTTTTAAAACACAGTTTGACAAAGAGAAATTTTAAAATATAAAATCTATAAAAAATGTGGAAAAAAAAGTTTGGAAAAAAAACTTTTTAAGAAAATATGACGGGAAAAACGAAAAATGAAATATAAAGAAAAAGTAAAGTTAGTCTAAAAACCTTTTTTGTCTTGAAATTTTTTTAAGTTTTATTCTGGATTGCATTTTTCTCAAATTACAAAACATGTTCTTTGCTTGCAAAACTGATGGAACAAAATTCACTCTATATATGAAAGGATGTAATGGTTTAATGTAAGAATTATTTATTAGAGGTATTGTTGGGATATCTGGATATAAAAAAAACCAAACACACGAACTGGTAAAGAGAAACCAAGCATTAAAATCTTCAAATTCAGTATTGACACAAAGTATCCAGCAGGTGGCACCAGAGCAGAGGAGATAAAAAGAACCAGTCAGTTTAAATATAAAAAGAAGTTTTTATATTTAAACTGAATATCTGACCAACAATGTTCGGCTGGGAGCCAAATGCAGTGTTTGTCTTCTAATATTCACTTCTACCACTACTGACGCTGCACTTATATAACTGAAACTCACGAGGAGTAAGAGGGGGTGGGATACACAGTCCCATGTATTACCGACTGGAGGTAGTCCAGTAGTTGCGTGAGCTGAAACAGCCTCTGTGTCCGGGTGGTCTCCCCATGGTGGCTCGCCAAGCGGTCCAGCTCCTTGATGTAGGAGGTCCGCAGTTCGTCAAAACAGCGCTGGCTCCTCAGGCCCTCCACTGGCACTGTGACCACAAAGACAGAACACAACAATAACTCTCACAGACTTTATCCCTTCGCATCAACTCTCCGGAGCACAGGCCGCTCTCCATTCAAGTCATATTTCACTTTGCGTGGAGTTTTTTTGGGTTTTTTGGGGGGGGGAGTGATGCCTGCTGACTCACTGATGCTGAAGAGGACCAGGGCCTTCATACAGAGGAACTCCTCCTCGGTAACCTCCAGCTTGCAGAATTTCTGAGCGAGTAGCTTCATCCTCACGCAGTGTTCGTACATGCTGGACACTTGCATACGCTGACTGGGAAGGAAGTTGGGAACAGAGAAGAAAAAACAACAAAAAAAAACAACAACGGAGAATTAGAGAGGGTAGAAGAGAGCTTGAACACAAGGTGTGACAATAGCAGAAGTGTGAAGCCAGGAGATGTTCTGAGAGAAACATACAGAGAGGAGGAAGAGGATTAATAGTTGCTGGGACAAGAAAGGAGAAAGACAGAGAAAGCACAGCAGGGGTGAGAGAAAAATGAGTTAGATGGATAATAGAAAAGAAGGAAGACAGATAGGCAGAGAGAAATGAGGGTCAGCAACACGGGCAGGCGTATCCATTAACCATGCTGGTCAGAGCCATCACTGTAGGAGTGACTGGTCTAAAGCACAGACAACCACTGTTTTACTAATGTAACAAAAATACCCAAAAAATGGAAACGGATAGAACTGGCTGTAGGTGATCTGAGCAACACTCCCTGCCGGCAAAGAGCTTCACCAGTAGCATACGTTCAGAGAAGGGCAGTGAAACTATAGAAAATACCCAAACTATTTCATTTTCCTTTGGGATAAATGAAGTATGTTTGAATTGAATTGAAATGAAATTGAACAAGTTGCAAACATAAAAATGTCACTAGGATTTTTTGTGACAGAACAACACAAAATAACGCTATGAATAAATTACAACAAAGGTGATCCATGTTTTTCAAAATGTTTTACAAATAAATAACTGGATAACATGTTGAGCCCTATTTACACTGATAGCACTAAATACCAACAAAGTCCTTTGCGTTCCTTCACACATCTAGACACTGAAATGACCTTAAAACAGCTTGAGCTCTATTGAATTGGATAGAAAGTGACGTGAAGTTTTCCCGATTCTAAATCTAATTTAGATCGTCACATTGATTGCGATATAAAAAAATCAGCTACTTATTTTGGTATAAACCCTCCTATTGTAGCTTTGCTCACATGTTAAGGGCTGTTGTCCTGCTGGAAGCTGAAACTGTCTTCTAAAACCTTAGAAAAACATGCCTACACCCTGTTGCTACAACCAACACCTATAAACGTGAAGAATGTGGATTTAGGATATAACTGAAACTAAAGAAGCCCGGTTTTAGTCTTGATTGACCAGAACATGTCCTGCTTATGGCCAACTTTAAGAAGGAATCTTAAGGGCACATTTCCAGCAACGGCTTCTTACTCAGATATTGTCCATAAAATAAGTCTATGTGAACCGTATATCATTGATAGCTGACATTCTAGAATGTTTTGCTTAAAGTGGCTGCACAATGAACTAGATTTAGTAGCTTGACTCTGATGTTGCTTTATAAGAGAGCTTTACATGTTTTGTTGCCTCTGGTGTCAGAGGCTGTACAACTGAAAGATTTGTTGCCACTAGTTGTACCTTTTTGATTTATTAAGATGAGTAGCAATAGCAACCACAGCCAGTTGTTGTTTTACATTTCAGAGGAGTTTATTAGCTTCTCTAAAGCTGAAACATTACTTTATCCGCTTGTGCTAGTACCAGCTGAGTGGAAAAAGAGGTGCCAAGGATCCAGAGTAGGAGTGAGGGGAAGAGAGAGGAGCAAGAAATTCAAGCCATGTCTTCCATCAATCATTTCATCAAGTAATGTGAAATCTTTGGGAAAAAAGTAAGAAGAACTCCAAGAAGGACCAGGCCAGATAATCAGCAATGTTGTATTATGTGTTTCACTGAAACGTAGTTACAAAGCGTTACCAAACAAATTACAGATTATTTCCTGCTTAGACTTATCAACATCCACAATAACTTGGTGGCAGAAAGCAGATGAGTTACTAAAACATTGCATTTTCTTTGGAATTAATAAAGTACTTCTGAATTTGAATTTAATTTGATTGCTTCTGCAAGTCTTTCAAAGTTATCACCCCCTAGCAAGATATGGGCACCATCATATCTTACAATGGTGTTTTGAATGTTCATGCTGATGTGACTAGTTTGCCTTTTTGAAATCTGTAGTGGGATGTAAACCTAAAAGTTCAATATTAGTCTCCTCTGCCAAGGTATCTTCTTCCACAAGTTCTGATTTGTCCCTTGCTTCTTGGAATAAACTGCAAACTGTTGTTGATCACTGAATAAATACAATTACTTTTGGAAAGCACTGTGAACAGGCATATCCAGCATTGTTATTTGTGGCGAAAACGCTTGCAAGTTTGGAAGAAGTTCAAAGCAAAGACCAAAGATAAAAGTTAAAGTTAAATACAGTTTTTTGCAGCACATAGCAGCACATATCAAGGTAAACAAAAGTGAACGTCTCAATAAGATGACGGCTTCTGTGAAGAGATAAAATGGAATTAATCATCAGAGGTGATCCCTCTGCGGCCACGTGTTATCAGACGCAAAGGAAGGGGTAAGATCAGAACGTGCCTGTTTACCGTCTCGCCTTGAAAAACAGATATTTTATTGTTTGATTAGTCAGTCTTCCTCTGAAGCTCATATTCCACAGTGGGTTCCTATCCCAGTGGCGGCGACAGTTAGTCTATGTCTCTGCGATGGTTAGCGCTGATTACGCCCCAAAAGAAGTTTGTACCCGTTTTATAAAGACGAGGCGACAGACATGGGAAACTTTTGTCATCTTCTCAAAGAGCAGGAAAAATTGTTTTCATGTTAAACATTAGGGATTTAAAAGAACATAACAAAACAAACTTTTTGTACGACTTACTCATTGAAGACCAGATCAGGAGCGAAGTAGAGCATGGAGCAGTTGGTGAGCTGGTAGGACCTCCAGCCTAAGGCAAACACCATCACCCCCATCCACGACAACTGAATCACTGACATCTGATCATCCACATGTAGGTCACGGAAACCTGTTTAGAAATCCATCATTTTAGAGTTGAAACATATTTTAATACCCATATCTCACTTGGCCTAATTAATTAATTACAGAACCTGAGAACAGCAGAAAATCACTCAAGAGATTGCAGATTATTTTCTGTTCCCCATCCGCTCCTTAAACAAGAACACATCTCCCTCTAGTGGTTAATGTTTGAACAGACTGGTTTGCTGTTCATCATACAGTTCAGGATTTTGAAATGAGGTTCTGTTAAAAGGTAACAAGAAGTTGATATTTGACCTGCAGCCGAAAACACAGGGCGTTTTATTTTGTTTCAATCCAGGTTTAGTAGGCATCAGAGACAGACCAAGAACAAAGCAGACTTCGAACAACTTAAAGCAACTCTAGTCTTAAAAAAAGGTTTGAGTGGACCCAATTTTAATGACCCTTTTAAACTGTCATTATGTTTGCACTGAGTGGTTGTTTACGCAGAAGCTGATGATCATCCATGTGGGAAATGAAAGTAGGAGGCAGCAACCGATGATATTCCTGCATGAGGCACTGAGAATAGAACATAATAAAGCATTTACACTCCAGATTGGTGTAGGACAGCATTACATAGATGGAATGGTATTGGTTGAGAGGAATCTTTTGCAGGGTTTTGTTACGACTCATTTCTTGTTTCGGTTATAACTCTTATGCAGTTTGTGGAACGGCAGCAGAGTTGGAAACCTGCACGGCGTATTCTGCTGGGAGGTCCTTCTCTCATGTAAAGCTGTCTACAATCAGGTCATACTTCGGCTCTACAGCTAAAAGTCAAGCTTCCCTACTAGGGAGGATGTGCTGATTCATTGTTTAAGACCAGCTACTAATAGTTAGTGACCAGGGATGTAAGGTGATGCTATTTAGTTGGTCTTTACCTTGCCAACTTTGTTTTATTAGAAAGTTACTCGGAATCGAAACCATTTTATGTTCTATTCTTGGTTCACTCAGGAATATCACTAGTGGTGCACCGCCTCTTGTTCTTGTTAAAATGATCATCCTCTGCAGTCTAAATAAGTGTGAAATGTCGATGCAAAAGCTGCTCAAAGTTTTGCAATAGGACATTTTTTAAGATGCACCATCAGATCCAGATTTATACTGCATAGTTAGGTGTGAAGAACCATCAGTGTTACTAATGAATTCGCTCCTGTCAAGGCGTACCGAGCTAATATGTAGACCATACTTGAATCTTCTCCAAATCATTGCATGAGTCACGCAGGTATGCTCAACTGTCTGAGGTTGTGCACAGGTCTAACCAAGCAGCGCTTCGTTTTTTCAGAGGTTGAACCAGCCAGCACAGGTGTTTACAGCTCCGAGCGATTATTGGAGAACGTCAGCTAATTGGCACTTGGCTTCATACTGGTTTACCTGGTATAGCCTTGGCCCAGCGAACAACAGTCACCAACTGCCTTTCCCCGAGTTCATTGAGGCTGGTAAGCAAGGAGGCAGGGCTGTCTGGCTGGGCGGGGTCATGTCCCGCGTTGACCACGGTGGGTTCGATGGACTGCAGGATGGTGAGGAGAGAGAAGCAGGAGCGCATTGTTGGGGGGATCCCTAAAAGCTGAGGCCCTGCAGAAGTTTACACAGAAAACAGGAGTAATAGTACAACAAATATATAGAATATTATGGTCAAACTCTTTGGAAATCTCTTTGATATTTGATCCTGTGAGCCACTAATCCTCCCCACCTTGAGCCCTGGTAGCAGCACTCCCAGGCTCCAACACAAAATTGTGCCTCCCTTCCCTTTCTCCATGCCCCCAGGCAGCAGGCTGATGCTCCTCTTCTCCGCCTCTCGTCTGTCCAGCTCCCTTCAGCCTACGGCCTATGATCACACAGCAGCAACAGAAGATAAATGGATAAAACAGGAAGCTGGAGTGAAAAACGATCTCATATTTTTGCTAAATAGTGTAAAATAAAAAGAAAAACAGCAGCACATGGCTACAATAAATCAGACTAAAATGATCTACAAGCTAATTGTGTTTCTTCCTATCAATGACGTGTCAGCAGAGACGAAAAGCTCTTAATGACTTCTGATGAATTGAGTCTGTTGCACTAAATTTTAGCAGGAACCGTTGCAGTCTGCCAAATGTGAGCCATGTGATCGCACTGACTGCCTCTTTATCCTTTAATACAGCAGCTACTAATCTCAGTGTCCTTCGACCTCATGTCCAAAATCATACAAACTTATTCAACTTTTTTTTCACAATAAAAACCATAAACTGTATGTGTTTAGTCCCCTTTGCTCTGACAGGCCTTTATGAAATCAACTGCTTTCAACCAATTAGACAATAGTGTCCCTCTATGCTATAATAGAAAGAGTAAAACATTGGAAAATGTATTAGCGAAATGGCTGATGACCAACAGGCAGAAGGTGTTAGCATCGCTATCAGTGGTCTATAGAAAAAGGAAGAAACTATTAGATTGTCTGTTAACTTTACGCCGCAATAAGGTGCAGAACTAAAACCAACCACTGTGAAACACGGTGGTTTTCAATGGTAACAGCAGAAAAACTGCTCACATATAAGGCAGTTCTGGAATAAAACCTTGTTAGCGGCTTTAAAAGACCTTAGACCAAGGGGGAGGTTCACCCTCCATCATGGACAGAAGGCCTTAGCTTCAGTGAGAAGGTTCAGATCAAACGCTCTACAGCTCAGAAACTGCTGATCTTCACTCTCCATCCAGTCTCACTGCAGCTGAACTATGCTGCTGGAAGGATGGGAGAAATTCTCCAAATGTGTAAAGCAGGCAGACAATCCTCAAGAAACTCAATTCAACCAGACCTGGTTCTACAAAGCATCACCTCGGGGGGCACAATCCAAACACATTTTTCAGATCGAATTCTGGAAAAACTAATTTTCTACTTAGAAATTATTTACTAAACTAAACAAAAAGACAAATACATTAGATCGACAGCAGTTGCTTTAGGGTGAGGATACTTTAGCAAGGCATTTCTCCCCAAGGCTTTTATGCTTATAGCTCTGTACCTTTCAGGCTCATTCCGGACATGAAACACCTTTTAAGTCGACACGAGGCGCAGTTTTTCCTCCTCAGTTTATCGATTGTGCAGTCATTCCGGCTGGCGCACAGGTGGTTCTGCTTTCCTGGAGGCACACAACAAAATCTGCGTTACCCCCTACCCATAGCAACGCCACGTGGGTGTTTACTGATAACAAACTGCTCTGCCTCATAATGTCAGGTCACTGTGCCCTGTCGGCATTAGAGAGTAAGTGGGTGTAAGAAATTAAATCAGGGGATGCAAACTGTAATTTTCGTGTGCACTCAGGGATGCTTCAGTGTGTGTTTGTGCGTCACTCCCACCTGCAGCCGCCCTCTTGAAGAACACTTTACAGCTGCCGCAGGTGACCGCTCCGTAGTGACAACCCGAGGCATCATCGCCACACACCTGACACACTCTCCTGTCTGACAGAAACACGCCCGGGAAAAAATCCTCGTGCCTGGAGGTGCACAGACACAAACCCGGATGCTTATAAAATGCCATTTAAACTGAAATCCTTTCCTGAAATAAATGCATTTTCCCTTGATTTGAGCAGATAAGTCAGACAACATTTAAAGTAAGAAAAATCAACTCCATTACCTTATTTGATCAAATCTAATTTTCTTATTTTCTAATTGCATTAGCAGATAATCGTATCTATCTGATCAAATTAAAGACACGCCTATTTTAAGAATTGTTTTTTTTTTATTTTTAGATCACTGTTTGCGGTGACGGAGTTGTTTTGGCTTTTAGATCTTCAAATAAGAGGCGGGGAAAGAGTGAAGGAAACTTTTAACACACCACAGCCACCTTCCACACATTGCTGCATACTGCCTGTCAGCTGGACTAAATAAGCTGCCTGCAAAAAGCTTTATTTAGGAGAAAAAAGTCATGGGAGCAAAAAACAAAAAAAAAGTGTGATCTAAACATTAAAGGAGCATCACCAGCAAACAGACACGAGCTCAATGATATAAAGATGTAACAAATTGAACAAATATTACAATCTGTGACTTATCTTGGTGGGTTCTTCCTATCTTTTCTGAAATCCCTGTTTCCAAATAAATATTTAATCATAAACACTTTCATAACCAAAGAGCTATATTAGTTCACCAGCAGCATAAATGATTGTGTTCATTTCTATGGCTAGATTTAATCTGGCATTGAAAAGGATTTCAGAAACTGGTTTTATTAAGCAGCTGTACTGTTAACAACGTTCACACAGCCGCAACACACTAATTTGTAACCCCCAGACACAATGGCGCCCTGGGCAGTGAGCCATAACTGTTCATATTAAATGCTACCAATCATGAGGCTTGATCAGACTGAATCCAAACAAACCACAACTTAGATGCATAAAGGAGCCAAATGACAGATTATTCTTTTCTTCCTAACAGCTGTTTACCCGTCCTAACAAACTCCATCATCCGTTTACATCTTTTCTGTCTTTTTTATTTCCTGTTCTCTTAACTAATCTGTTTTTATGCAAAAACATGCAAATGTTTTGCATTTTTATGCCTCCCCACTCAACTACACATTAAATAAATCGAAGTACGTTAAATCTAATAACTGTGCAGCATATTTATTATTCTGTAAATTTATCCTCCTGTACGTCTCTTTTTGTCTGTTTTGTATTTCTACCTTTCAGGGTTTTGGTTTTTGCTCCAACTTTGCTGCTGGTACACCTGAACTGATGGACAATGGAGGAGATTTCTATTAAATTATGAATAATAACTAATAAAAACCGGTGTTAATAAACCTATTAGCTTAGAAAGTTAGTGTCTTTCATTTCATTATGAAAGGACGACTTAGGGCAGAAGCTGCCTTGCAGAATGAAGCAATAAGAGGAGAATTTTGGGCCGTTCTTTTTCTCTGAAGGACAATCAGCCAGAAGATTTTTAGTTTTTTGCCAACGACTAAAACATGAGGGCATCCTGGGGGTTTGCCCATATTGCTCAATAACAAATATTGAATTAAATCTTCTACATTTTTCTTTTAAAATATTGTCTAAATGCTGTGAAATCCAGCTCTATTTTCGCTCCAAGTGATCCAATCATAGGAAGCCAAGACCGATCCCAGCTTACATTGTTTTAAAGATGCAGAAATGAGAAACAAAATTCACATCATTCGTGCTTCAGATTCATTTTTACTACTTTCAGGTGTGAGACGCATGTAAAGGTTTTTAAGGACAGAGTGAATGAGATGTATTAATAGATTAGGGTTAGTGGGAGCTTTTCTGTGTGGGTAATTTGCGCACTAACCCTTCCAATCCAATTACAATTAGTGCATTTCCCTAGCACAGAGCTGATGACAAAAGAAGTGAACTCAATTGAGATACAAACAAAAACTTGTGATTAAAGAACGCGTCAGTTCCTGAAAGCAGTAACCCGTGACATTTAGTCTCTTCCACTCTGAACAGAATCAGCAACAGGTGCTTGTTTATGGTCACACTGATACATTAACTCTGTGTGTCTGGAAGTGTCTTTAGCTGCAGCACAGCTAAAAGGACGTTTCTGGAAATGTTGTGGACTCTGTGAACTTTGCTTCACTCCTGCTGTATGTTGAAATGCAGCTTGGCCAAGGACAAGAGGAGAGGAGCGCAATGGGGCAGGCTGGAAGAGCTCAAACTGTTTCATGGAGATATGCAGGTGCTGCAAGAGGGCCGGCCCATGATTCCACACAGTAACAATGTGAGTCATGGAGTCACATTTTTTACATAAAACTCTATTGATGCCATGTGGCCTTTGGAAGAAAGGGGAATTTTAGGTTAGAAATCAGATCTTTGTGAGTTTTTAACACAATAAATGTTTGTCAGAATGGCTTGTGTAATTAAATTTGATCCCTTCACAAGTTGCTGTTCTGTTTTTCATAACATGCAGAACATTATTACTGAGGGCCAATAAAGATTCACAGTGCCAGAACCGAGACCTGGCCCCAGATTTTATGGTCTAATTTTATTTAATCTCTAGTTTACCTTTTTAAAAAAACGACTTAATTCTGGAGCATGTTTGGCAATCATGCCTGGAATGCAGCATTTCAGTGAAGACTCAGCAGTTTGAAAGGAAAGAAATTATTTACCAATTAATTATTGATGAGGCTGCAATTAAAATTAGCATAAAACGTGTCTGCATGACAGAGACAGACAGAACTGACATAAAATTATAAACCTGAGTATGGAAAACTGATTTTAAATATTAAGTTAATATTGTTTAAGAATTACACAATGTAATCAAAAAAAATACCACGTTTTTTTTATCATTTTACGTTTTTCTTTAATGCTATTATGTATTTAACGTTTTGAGGTCTGGTCTGGTGATAATTCAAGGGAAAAGTTAGGAACACAGGTGGATAATATATATTTTAAATGTATCCTCCTGATGCACTGAAATATCAAGTTCACACGTGGAGGATCTTCAGAAAATCCAACGCCCTCATCAACAGGTTTTATTCTTTCAGCACCGGTCATAAATATGGCAGCCAGACTGAATGTCGGATTTCTGACCTTATAGAACAAAGTGGTAAATAAAAGAGGGGAACAGTCTATATGATTTGACAGAGGCCGTGCAGTCTGGGGCTCCTCCTTTATCCCAGTTGCTTATTTTGCTGCCAAAAGGTCCTTTTGGTTTGAAACAACAAAAAACGAGGGAACTCACAATCTGCGATTTACCTGAAGCCGCGATCTGTGCAGTGCAGCCAAACGGAGGGTTCAGCCTTGATAGTGGAAAAAGTGTTTTGCCCTTGAGGAATCACTTCTGGGTAACTTTCCACTTGGCCATACGCCTGAGCCGCCGAAACTTGCGCACCAGCTTTACTGCCCCGATCAGCTCTCCTGTACCACATGCAGCTGCACTCTTGCCTGGGTCCGAAAGAGGTTTGACCGCAGTATTTACACAGAAAACTAGGTCCGTCGTAGGCGCCTCTATGAGGCTGGGGCTGCTCGCCGTATGCGCGCTCCGATGCGCACCAAACACCTTGGGTCTCTCGGTACAGCTCCGCGTCCGCAGAGTAGGCAGAGTATGGTTTTAACGGTCCAACTTGAGAGACTTGGGGATTCGTGGGAACCTCAGATATAGAGTTCATAATCATGCTTGAATCTTTGCAAACAAATCTGGAGATGACCGATCCGCGCGTCACAGACTGCGCTCTGTCCAGATCCGACCCGAACTGGTCCGCGCAGCTCACCTGCCGCAAACCGTGGCAAACCTCCCCAAATTCGTCCACCTCGAGGCTGCCGCCGCCTCGGACGAGCCTGCTTCCTCCTGAGCTCGCGCTTTCAGAGGTGCCCAACTCCGGCGCTCCGCTGGAGCTGTTTCCGGCGGGGTCGCAGCCTGCAAAGGCGCTGCTGGGGCAATGGTTGATCCCGCTGAGCGGAGACGACAGCGGGTCCAACCCCAGAGACACGGACACGGCTCGACTGAGCTCAAGGGTTGGACACGCGTAGGCATCGATGTTCTCCAAACGATCCCTCTCGGTCATCATCAGAGACTTTTCCGTTTCGTCTCGCTCGGACACGCTTGAGCAAAAGGCCATCTTCGGCTCTCGTCCTTGGAGTTAAAGCAGAGTGTGGAGAGAAAACAAACCACTTTTTTTTCCCTCCCCGGCGAGAAAACGCCTACTCAGTGAGACTCCACTCATGCGTCTCAGCGGATGGAGAATTCAGATTAGCGACGCTGCTGAAAGGAAGGGACGTCCCGCCGATCTGATCGCAAATGAAGCGCTCTGCAACTTTTTTCTAACTCTCCTTCTTACAAAGAAACCATTTTCATGAGCGGCGCTCCGGGGTAGTTGTCTAAAATTAACCTCGAGTGTAGCAGATAGAGTCAGCAGTGGGAGGACTTTGGACCTTGATTGGATACTATGTCAGATCTGCAAAGAGAACAGTCACCAGGGTGCAAACGATCCGTAACGTATCTTATTATCTCAGTGGGTCTGCCCCCTCATATTTGGGTGCAAATAAAGTAAATAGATCTCGCGAGATTAGCTGCGATAAGACTGTTAATCTACTTAAATCATTGTGCACATTCACTGGCAGGACTGTGGCACTCAGTTTCTGGATCGGGCTTG
This sequence comes from Jordanella pulchra, assembly GCA_034780135.1. Taxonomy (NCBI): domain Eukaryota; kingdom Metazoa; phylum Chordata; class Actinopteri; order Cyprinodontiformes; family Cyprinodontidae; genus Jordanella; species Jordanella pulchra. The sequence continues at coordinate 24,528 of JAUZNJ010062684.1, forward strand.
TTTATCCCCTTTGTGCACATATAAAAGATAATGAATGCCTGTTGTTGTTTTTAACTAATATCTTTTTATTATGAACATCTGTGATCGAAACGAATTAAAAATAACAATCCTTGAACTTTGCTAAACTTCCAAGTATTTTGATGGGATTTCAAAATAAAAGATAACGTGGAAGAAAAAATAACCCATATTACCAAAAACTTGTCATAAATAAAAGAGTGTTGAAAATCTTTGTTTGCAATGAGAGAATTATTAAACGTTTGTGCCTACATGCAGAGCACTGTGTTAAGTGGAAAACAAAGTGTCCAAATTACCCTTAAACATCACCTTCAGTGAGAAATGAGGCTTTAGGAGCCGCATGTTGTAGGATGTATCCTCCCAGATGGAAGCTATAGATATGACATCAATACTTTATTGTGAGATTTACTCTTTTATAAACTGCTTCTGTTTCATCTGAAAGCAACAAACAGGCAGCCATCCCTTTGGGAATCATTTTCTGATTTCTTTTTTTCTTTTATTACTGTGGTTTATTTTTGCACTCCTCATTTTAGAGAATAAATCCAGAAAATGTCTTCACAGTACCTGAAATATTGTTTTATTTTGGGTTGTAGTTTATCAGCTTTACCTAAAAGGAGATTTTGTTTTGATTTGCACTCAAAACAAAATTTTCCTATGGTCTCCAATTATCAATCATGTCATTAAAATAGTCTTCTATAAAGTGTAACCCCCTGAAAAGATTTAAAGGTGAGAAGTTGATGAGGATCTCCCAAGCTTAAATATTAAAAAGGGGTCATTTACTTGGTGTTGCATCAATACAAAAATGATCACACTCCATCAGAAGTGGTGGGAAGATGGAACAATCAAGGCAGAAAGAGGCTGCAGAGGATTTAAGGAATTCAGATCAAGACTTGATTCAGACCAATGTTTATCCTATATTAATGGGTTGTTTGAGCCAAACTGGTGCAGAAAGACGAAAACAACTTAAATATTTGTCAAACACAACAAAGTTTGTGTTTATATGTAACAAACTGGTTGAGTTAAAGTTATTTACAAACCTCGCAGTGGGCTTAAAACAAATGCATGCAACGGTTTTCAGATTATTTTCTCTGAAGTTTTTAAAAAACGGTCCACTTTTATAAGTCATCGCTCAGTCATTTGTGGTTGAGCTTAATGCCAGAAGGAAATGCATAATAAAATGTACCCAGGCTGTACTTTCATATCGTACATTGTCTAATTATGACAAATTTACAAGCGTGAAAAATCCACTGACAGTTGAAATAGTTATTTATGGTAATCCAAGCCAATCTATTCTAATAACATATCTTTGTAAAAACAACAACAAAAAACACAGACTTTTGCGAGACTGGATAATCTAACTTTAAGTGTGGTGATGGGGCGATGATGCTGGGAATTTGGCGTGTTGTGTTTATGACTGGCATAACTGATAATTGGTGACAATATGCCTCGTTAGGCACATTGAAGGCGATGCTCACTCATTCATATGGAAACAGAACAGAAAACAGAACAGAAGTGATATTTGCTTCCGTTCATTTTATTCTCTAGGATAAACAACAGAGTACTTGGAAAAACCGCAACTAGCTCCAATGCCAGCGCTTTTAATCAGTCCATACTGGGAAAGCATTCAGAAGGGTAATTTCAAAATTGCAGCTGTGCATAATCTGACTGTCCAGGACATCGGGGGAAACAAGGACAATAAAAACGATACAAGTTTCCAGCTCTGGGTGGAACTCTGGGTGACGCGCTTTCAGGGACAGCAGTTATTTTCAGAAAGATTACAGAGAACAGAATAAATAATTTACTGTCACATTCGGTTACATCAAGGTATTTTTTGTCAGATGATAATCAGCTCCTACTGATCTAAAATATCCAATTAGCCCTCATGGCTAATGCTGCTTTGAGCCTGACTGTCTTACATGGACTCAAACTCATCAATGCGCTGCTTCGTGTTGCCCTGGCGAATCTGACGCAGGGTCTTGTATTTGTCACGGCCTGCCCTCACGTTCTCAGCGTGGATCAGGTCATTGGGGGTCTTCTTGCTCTCGTCTACAGCTCTGGCCAGCTCTGTGCTCAGGAACTGAAAAAGAACAGAGGAAAATAGAGTCCTTTAGCCTCAGTCTGGAAGACTATTCAACAACCCCGCTCCTTTCTCCCACACTCCTCCAGCTCCATCTGAAAAGGAGAAAAGAATTCGATTGGCGTCATTTATACAGACTATTTTTTAGTTCAGTCATGGTTTAAAGCACCATATGTTGTTCAGATGGCAGACGGGATCTGACCCTTCATCGAAACCATAACAATCAGGATGTACCATGAGTGCAGCGATGTTTAATTATGTAAAGTGCACTTAGTTCTGGCAAAGCACAATGTGCAGGAGCAATTACTCTGCCATATTTAAACCAAGAGTCAAAGTATGAAAACAAATAGGAGAGAACAAACCACGTGAAATCATGCATTTTAAAAAATAATGCTTTTCAAAGTATAAACTGAGTGACACGACACAGAAAGGTCTCTGATGCACAAATATTTACCTTATTTATGTTTTTTGGGACCTTCCCAGCAAAGCGAGGAGCACAGAAACCCACCTGATGCCCTTTGCATCCAGCACTGCTTCATTTTGAGCCAAGTATTGGCTTCTTTTGAGCTATATTTGATGATTTTCCAGGTCGGTTTATAGATGCTCTGTGCAGGTTGAATTTCTCAAAAATTTGCCTATCTGACTTGAGAGGGTCGGATCCGCCTCGGAATGAGTCATGTGACACATGGCCGTCTGAGCTAACTAACATAAAGGGTGTTGTCCTCTCTTTCATCCTCTGATATGGTTGTGTCTTTCCTGACGAGGCGCCTGTGGAGCTGGATGACAG
>JAUZNJ010062695.1:0-49933 GCA_034780135.1 Jordanella pulchra
CCCCAGTTCCAGATGTTTTAACCTCTCTTGGTCTAACTCTGGTTTAGACAGGGAGCTATTTCTGTAACCAATGAAGAAAAACTCTCATCCACTTAATTAATATGTAATCTTTTTTTCCATTTTTGGAGAAAAAATGTACAAATCTATATTTATACCCATTGAGACAGGAAGTCATGGATTACTAATCCAAAGGTTTCGTTGCATTTAATATTCAGCGTGTGGATAATTAAGTGTTTTAATGTTCATGAATCATTTGTTAATGTGCAATGACTTATTTTAAAGACTTTCAACTAAAGGCTCTGAGCAGATAATTTGTGTTATTTAACATCAGCCTTGGATTGAAAGTCGATTCTGTATCTTTCTAATCATGTGTATCATTTATTTCTTTAAGATATAAGTATTTCTATATGTTTTAACTGTTTATAGAGAGGAAGAGAGATGCATGATTACCAAACATAGAAACAGCTGAGTGATTTCTGACATGTTGAACCTTTAAAAACAACCCACCGGACACTGGATGTCTAATAATACACAGAGCGATTAAAATTACTGTTTGTTTTTCTTCCAGTTCCACAACAAGGTGACATGTTTCATGCTGCACCAGATCGAGGAGCCATGTTCGCTGGGGGCCCACGCTGGAGTCATCGTGCCTCCCTCCTGGATCATCAAAGTCAGGAAACCACAGGTGTGAAAGCAGAGCTCCAACGCCGCCACATTCCTGACTTAACAAAGTTCACCAGCTGTCATCTGGTGATGATAATGTACAGTGGCCTCATTGGGTCTAAATTTGAAAAGCGGCCTGTCGGTGGCTTGTGGAGATGACGTGATGTGATCCGACGCGCATCGGATCTCCGGGGGAAGTTTTATGTCTCTGTTTGAGCTCCCTCACGCACGCACCAATGCAGAAAAATGTCCCCCGCAGACCAGTCGCATGCTTCATTGCTCTTCTAATCAGCGTCAGAACGGACGTGTTGACAGCGAACTAACGGCTGAATTGTGTCTGTGTGTGTCCCAGAGCTCTCTGAAGAACTCGGCCAGGAGGAAAAAACGGACGTCTTTCAAACGAAGAGCGAGCAAGAAAGGACTGGATGTGAGTGAGGAGGAGCTCCCATCGATCCACCGGCTCTGAAACACACGAGCAGACAGAGAGGAGGAGTTTATGGTCTTAACTAAAGCTCAATAAGAAGAGTTAGGCTTCTTTTACAAAGAAAATAACAATAAGCCACTGATTTAAACAATAACACACCAGATTAAACTTTTACCCACAAGGTGTGTTTTTCTTAAAAAATCCTGAATGACCTTTAATGATTTAGTCACAACAACCTTTTATCAAAGGTCACAGCGTCCTGAACCTTCAATACATTCATATTTTTATAACTTTGAAGTGTCTGAATGTACGTCAGATATATGTTAAAATGATGTATTAAGTCTTATAAGTATATAAGTCAGTTTTTTTTTGTTTACATTCCAGGTTACTTCCTGATTTCTAAAAAAAAAAGAGTAAAAACTGTCTTTCTAATGTGCTCTTCAGCAAACCATGACCATGCATTTCTTGAAATCCTCCCCTGATTGGCCGATCAGGCCTTATGACGACTTAAAACTGAGATATAAAACTCTTCTAAAAAAAGACCCAGAAGAAGTTTTTGTTCAAAACTCTTAAGAGTTACTTTACCACATTTTTCAAATGTTTTGTACACAGAAACCTGGAGTGAAGCTACAGCTTCCTTTCACTTCTAAAAACCTCTTAGGAACTGTTGGAGGCTGTGGTTTTTAGTTTGGTTTTGACATCAGAAAACAGACAATTTCAAACATAAGTTTTTAATTTGAAAGAACAGAAAACATCTGTAAACAGACATTAATGGTTTAAAAGCTGTTCTAGTTCAAATCTTTAGGAAATATGAGCCGTTTTATATAAACTAGTTCCACTTAATGCAACATTGAAAAAAATGTGACGTTTTCGTCCAACAGCAGTTTGTTTAAAAGTTTCTGTTTAATGAAAAAGTTGGAGGTGAAAAATTTTCTCATATTGGAAATCCACTTAAGACATAATTTGATCATCAATACACCACTTGAATCAGGCAGCGGAGGTTCTTATAACTTTTAATAATTTGTTTTTGCTTCAAGCTAGCCATCTGATAACTAGTTATAGTAACTAATTGCAGAACTTTCTCAGGTTCTTTCCTAAAGCCAGAGGTCGACTGGGATTTATCTCCTGCTGTGACTCGGCTTTAGTTTCTTTTTTCACCTTTTAAAAATGTTCTTCCTCTCTGTAGGACTCCAAATGGCGTCCGTTCATCCTGAAACCCCTCCCTTCTCCTCTCATGAAACCCGTCTTGGTTTTTGTAAATCCAAAGAGCGGCGGAAACCAGGTGAGGGAACCTTTTAAAAAAACTCAGTCAAATTGACCTTATTATTGTCCTTTTAACAGGTTATATAATCTGAACAACTTGTGAAATTGACTATTAAATTTATAAACATATTGTATCACATTCTGTCAGATGCTCATTAAAAGTGACAGTTTAGATATCAGGAACTTAAAATGAGGTTTTAGTGTCTCATGCATGTATTGACCTGCAGGGTGCCAAGCTGTTACAGATGTTCATGTGGATCCTGAACCCCAGGCAGGTGTTCGACCTGTCTCAAGGTGGACTCAGAGAGGCGTGAGTAATCTTGTTTTTTTAGGGCCTTAACTCTGTCAGATCTGCAGAGCTTTCTGTTCTCTGCTCTTATTTGAGATATTGAAGGTTTTTACTGAGCCTGAAAAAAGTTAAAGTGAGGAACAGGAAGGTAAAGTCTGAAAGTTCAGCTATTAATTTTGCATTTTTTAAGAGCAAAAAAATATGATCACATGCTTCAGTTCAAATACTTCATGAATTTTCTGCTAATATATTAATCTTTTAACTAGCATGCAAAAAAAAAAAAAACAGCTGGTAGTTTTTGGTCTGTGGTCATATTTTCCCATCTCATCTTTCCTGTATTCCAGAGGGGTTTCCACTTCTGTATATACACACATACATAATCTATAACCCTTATTTACCATTATCTGTTTTGTATTATAAATCTTCTTATACATATACAATCTATTCCTAACATTCCTGTATATTCTGTATAATCTGCATATGTGCATATAGCTGCCATATTTATATTATATTTACACAGAACCTTTTATTCTTTAACCATACTTGTACACCTGTAAATAAACATCTATATCCTGTATAGCACTTCTGGATAGATGCAAACTACATTTCATTGCTTGTACCTGCGACAGTGCAATGACAATAAAGTTGAATTCTGTTCTATTACTTTTTATTTCTCTTTCTGATTCTTCTTTTAATTCCCAGGTTGGAACTGTATCGCAAAGTGCCAAACCTGAGGATCCTGGCCTGCGGTGGAGACGGCACAGTAAGACTCTGTTCTGCTCTTCCCCTTTTTCATCAGTTCCTGGTTTTTGTTTTTTTACGCTTTCATTGCTTCTCCTTAGGTGGGGTGGATTCTCTCTGCTCTCGATGAGCTGCAGATGAATCCCCAACCTCCGGTCGCTGTGCTTCCTCTGGGAACAGGAAATGACCTCGCCAGGACGCTCAACTGGGGTGGGGTGAGTTTCCATCCTTGACTTCAGTTGGAGCATTGATGCTAAATTGGTTTATCCTCCAATTATACATTTCATTTTTGCACAGCAGGTGAAGATCACCGAGCAGCAGCTCAGGAAATGTGTCTTTCTTTTTTACCTCATGACCTGATTTCCATTGGCAGTGAAAAGAAATCAGGGTTTACCTCTCTAACACCTCTGGGAGTTGCAGGGAAACCCACATTCCAGGATGTCTGAGCGCCATTCCGGTGCATTTCAAGCCTTGACCCGTCTTTGACTTCCTCGAAGCTGTTGACACATCAAACAAAGAAAATACAGTTCATATTATACCAGTTTCATTTCATCCTCTGCTCTTTTTCTGAATGAAATATTATGGTAACAATCAGGTTATTACAGTAAAATGAAAATATAAAATATAATTAGGAAACCGTTTGATCCGTACAGAGATTATTGGATAGAAAAATCCAGAAATTCTAATACTTTCTTCTTTTTTTTGTGTATGTAATTTCTCAATGGAAACCCTTTTTTAAACCCAAACCTGTTTATCATCGTATCAGTAGATGTACGAGTCAAGACTTAAGATTATTCTTTATCATTAGAGAGGAGGGAATACAGCATGTAGCTCCTCTGTGCTGTCATATGAAGACATAACAGTGACAGTGTTATTAATAACATGTGAGCAATGGGTAACTGGTTACGTTTTTTTTTTTTTAATTACTGAAGAACTTGCCTCAATAAGAACGAAGCTGTTTGATGAGCTGTTCGTTTGAGCGTGCTCGGCGCTGACGCAGCCAGGACATCCAGATGACTTTGGCGGCTCGGGAGATATTTCTGATACACGGGGAGATTGATGCTTTGAGAGAAGATTAGGCCGAGAGACAATTCTTAGCTACCATATGTGCAACAGCCCTGTCCTTTTCATCCTTTGCATGTGTCTGCTTGCATCGCTCCTCTTGCAATAATGCCTCTTTTTAGCCTTTTTCCATTTCCTCACGGCTTCTTGCTTAATTCTCTTCATATATTTTTCTTTCCATCCTCTGTTAGACCATCCGAGTTATTACTCTCATCTTTATCTTTTCTGCAGCTCCGTATTTAACTGAGGTTGTCCTTTGTTGGTCTTTGCAGTTACTGTGTCCTTGAAGACATCAATCTGTTTGCAAAACTATTTTAGGATCCTAAAGGACAATATAGGGGTATCTGAAAACGTTGAGATATATAAAGTAGTGCTAAAAAAATATATTACAATTTCACCTTTATTGTACATTACTACATCTAGACATAAACGATTTAGTCGCATCTCGTATCTCTTTCAAGAAAATCATGATCTGTTTCCCAGACTTATAATCGGGTATTTATCTATTTATTTATTTCAATACTTCAAAAAATGAATCTATCGTATTTTAATTTGCTGTTAAACTTAATTTAGGGCTTGATTAACCATAAATCACCCTGATGAATAAAAAAGAGCAGCTAAAATAGATAACATTTCAATATTTGGGGTTAGTTTTTTATAAGTTACTGTTAACTATAATACAACTCCTTTTCTCTAATATCACATCCAGGAAAGTTTACTTTGTTCTAAGTGATACAGGATAATTATCAAGTGTTTGTAAAGCATTTCTTTTAGAGTGGTTGGTTGTGTTAAATGTTAACAGATGAACTATAGTCCCTAGGAAAGTGTATTAGGAGGTTGTAGTATGATTGGGGCTGCAGAGTTTACATATCAGGCTGTTTGAGATACTGTATTTGGTTTCTTTGGCTTCAAACTAACACCTTTTAGATGCCAGGAGAAATTCTGCCTGTTTTAATAAATTCTCACAGCAGTAGATGCCCACACCTCAGATAGATCACATGGCCTGAAAGCTTTAGGTCACAGAGAGATCAGGATGTACAGAAGAAACGCAGGAGTGAGAAAGATGTTGATTAAATCACGACTGATATCAATATCCTGGTATTTTCCTATTAGATGTTATGATGTGATTATTTGGTATCATCCAGCCTTTGAGTTATCAATGCGAATCTTTGTTTCTTTGTAAGTGCAGCTAGAAATGGTGGGAAGGGGCTGCCTGGTTGGTTGTAGTGGTGGATCTGGTAAGAAATCAGTAAAGATTAGGTGGTAAAGCGTCTGAATCTGTGATGCTGTGGGGATAAAACCGTGTGAAACGTGTTTGAAATAGCAGAGTTCATCCTCATGTTTCCGCAGGGTAATGATCCAAAACCTAGAGACAAACAGAGATGGTTCCCCAGATACAGAACCATGCTTCTTTCACTGCTAAGTTTTAAGCATGAAAAAAACAAAAACTACTGTTTGATTATGTTCTCTTTGCTTGGGATGTCACTGCATATGGAAATACATGGTTAATGCATAACTGAATGATGAATGTGCAACAATTTCATGCATAAAAATACGCTTTTATTCAACATTTTATTTCAAATTCATTTCATTGTAGATATATCTCTTAAAAATGTTATTTAGATAAAACCTTAATAACAGAACATGCTCTTATTTGTAAAGCGCTCATAGATCCAACCATTTTCTGTAAAATGTAAACGCTCCTGATTTGTCCCTGATGGCCTGTTTCTGTCCTTCTTTGGCACAGGGTTACACAGATGAACCCGTGTCGAAGGTGTTGTGTCATGTGGAGGACGGCTCGGTGGTGCAGCTCGACAGGTGGAACCTGTTGGTGGAGAAAACATCAGTCCAGCCTGAAGAAGGCACCCAGAAGGTCAGGACTGTTTGTTTTGTTTATTTAAATTATGTTATATTAATTTAAACGATCCCACCAGAGATACTAACCTTAAACCTCAAACCAAACCCACTGGAATTTCTTAATACACCTTTTGTGGTATATTATAGAAAATAATTTCCTAGCAGCAGATGTTTGCATTTGAGAATAAGTGACATCTAAGCTGGCAGTTTTCTAACCTTGCAGCTTCCTCTGAACGTTTTCAACAACTACTTCAGCCTCGGCTTCGACGCTCACGTCACCCTGGAGTTCCATGAGTCCAGAGGTCTGTCCCCACCTTCTCTTCTCAACTCACAGAGCCTACATTTCTCCTCACGTAAAATGCCTCTTCGTTTGCTGCACACATTTAAAGCACTTTGTTGTCGTCTAGAGGCCAACCCGGAGAAGTTCAACAGTCGCTTCCGCAACAAGATGTTCTACGCCGGCGTAAGTGTCCCTCATGCCTGTTTACGTCACTTTAGGCCCTAAGAAATAAAAACAACCTTGATTGGATAATTCACATTTGTTTTCTTTACGATGTAACTCTGCCTTAATGATACTGCAGGAATGAAAAGTGGGGAGTTAAAGCGACTGATAAAACCAAACATCTGTTTAGTCTTTTAAGGGAAATCCTGTTTTCTCTCATCTTTCCTGGTGTAACATTCATCCAGTTTGTTCTCTAAACAAGATGCCCTGTCCTTCATTCTGTGGGGAAACTAAACAAACCTTAGAGTCGGTTTTAAGTGAGACGTTTTGCTCTAAAAAGGTTGAAATGGATCCAGAATTTGTCCTGTGGTTGATTTTTTTTTTTTCTGAGACATCAGCTGAAAGTCATAGAGGATGGGTGGGAGTGGAAGAGGAAACATACAGAGCAGTTATCTCTTTTTAATGAGGGAAATGTAATGACCTGTAATTCTGTTTGATTGGGTTCTTCTCTCTGTTTATCTGCCTGTGTGTGTTTGTGTTTGTCTTCAGGCTGCGTTCTCAGATTTCCTCCAGAGAAGCTCCAGGGACTTGTCCAAGCACGTCAGAGTGGTGGTGAGTGTTAACACGCTCTTCCTCTCTCAGCTTGTATCATCTTCCGTGTCGACATGTCTGGGTCGGCTGATTAAACCGGTCGTCCTTCAACTTCTGTCTGCCGTTGACCGTGCGGTTTGTCCCTATAAATCCTCAGTGGGATCAGTCACATTAGAGCAACTCGTCATTTCCAGTTGAAATAAATCTCTAGGGAGCTGAAAAATATTGAAACTGTTTTTTGAGTCCAGTGAGACTAATGAGGAAAACACATGGACCCATCCGTTAGGATGCTTTGATAAATTAAACAGTGTAGTTTCCATGTTATGGATCCCATCAAGCAGACGACCGGATTCATTAAAATTTCAATCCAGATCAGCTTGTTTTGTTTCCATCCTCTTCTCTTTCTCACAGAGTTCTAAGGAGATCACATTCATGATGAATTCATAATGAGAATTTAGGGGGAAGGTCTGGTGCATGATGGAGGAGCCTCCATGTTCTTTAACCTTTTTCCTGCATCTATCCCTCCTATAATAAGAAAACAGAAGTCAATCATCAGTGACGGTTCAGGCCAAAGCAGCATGGTGGTAGCTACAGCATGCTGTGGGCTGTTCAGATGGAACATTCAAGATGTTGTTGGACTTCCTCTCCAGTTCCTCGGCTGTAAAGACACAGCTGAACTACTGCGACGTTTTTAATGGTGAAAATAAAGCTCATCTTGGAACAAAAGCGACAAAAAAACTCTCCAATAAATCTTTAAAGCCCATTAATTGACATCACATCTACGCCCATGAGGGGTTCATGTCACCTTCTGACTGCAGCTGTATTTAGCAACTTATTTTAACTGCTGTCAATGTGTTCCTTCAGACCTAAAGGGAGTAAAAGCTGCAGCTAACAAATCTGTGCTGGAACAAATGTCATAATAGTGTAATTATCTCTCAGGGTGAGGTGAATTAGAAATATTTTAGTGCAGCAATTACTCTGTGGTGTTTAGGAACTCCTGCTGCACAGAGCTGTGTGTGATCTGACAGCAGAAACCAGGAGCTGAGCTTGATGTTTAAAGAGCCTGTCAAAGTAAATGGCAGGTCCAGAAATGTAAAAAACAAACACAGACTTTACATCGCTCAGCTCTGCAGCGTCGACTCTTGCTCTCTGTTTATTACAGTGTGACGGAACAGACCTGACGCCCAAGATCCAGGAGCTGAAGTTTCAGTGCATCGTGTTCTTAAACATTCCCAGGTGATTATAATCATTATATAAATGTCGCATATGTATGATAGTGAAAAATATACAAAATACATTTTAGTTATTCATACAGTAAAGCAATTTGTGATTGTTTAAAAATGTTTTTTTGTTCTACTTCTGTACTATTGGTAAAAAAAATGTTCTGTAAAACACAAGTTTAAATATGTGATCATTTAAATAAATAAGATCAGCTAATTAACAACTGATCAATTAAAAATCAATTAAAAATGGGTCAGAGACTGCTACAACACAGGATTATATTAAATAAATTAATAAAAAATGACTTTGTTTTGTATATTGATATATACTTGATATGCTGTTGAATTATTTTATATGGTTTTATATCATTTTTAATTATCACAACATTTAACTAATAAATACACATTTTTTTATTGAACTTTTGCATTATAAAGGCATTTTTATTTAATTTATAGGATAAATTTATGTGTTAAATAGAGATGTTAAGAGTTATTCATTCCTCTCCCTATTTTTTTATGAGATTACACGGTTAAAACTTTCTAACGTCATTTTTCTCCACTTGATTGCAGAGGCCACTTTAAACAAAATGAGACACTTCAAATCACGTTGAACCAAACTAGATTTCTTCAAGTGGGCTTTGCTAATTGGGTTCAGTGCTTTGACTCTTCTGTTGTTGTTGGCCTCCATATCTTTAGAGAGGATTCTTGTTCAGAGGAGGATCCACTCTGAACGGCTCTATTACCGAGGCTGCATGAAGTACCTCCTGATAGGCTGGTAAACCATCTGCTCCCATTTCCTGTTTTTAACTTTCGGGGGTGTGCAGGTACTGTGCTGGCACCATGCCGTGGGGAAACACCGGGGACCATCGAGACTTTGAGCCACAGCGCCATGATGACGGCTGCATCGAGGTTATCGGATTTACGATGGCGTCACTGGTGAGGAAAACGCAAAAACAGAGCCGTATATTTTAAACAGCTGACTGAGATAAACATTCCTCTTTTATTGAGCCATTAACATGCAGCATGCATCTTCTTCTCGTCCACCAGGCAGCGCTGCAGGTTGGCGGTCACGGTGAGCGGCTTCACCAGTGCAGAGAAGTCGTCCTCACCACCTACAAGACTGTACCGGTTCAGGTAACACCAGCAGGCAGCCTCTGAATAAGTGGATGAGGTTACATGTGATGTTCCATGTAGACCAGCAGGTGTCGCCGTTGTGATGAAGCTTCTTGTGACAAATATTTATCAACGGATCGAAGAGCAGAGTCTGTTAAGTTTGATGATCTTTGGAGCTTCGGTGGATGCTTACATGTGTCCCGACAATCAAGAGATTTTATGACAATAACTATTAAATGATAAACTGAAGATCTTCTGCTAACATTTAACCTTTTCTGATGATCTACAACAGATGAGGTCTGTTGAAGCTTTTCACTCATTTAGAGTCCAGCAAGTTTTATTTATTGGATCATTGACCTCAGAAAGCTCACATGTGGCTCCTCTTCTTAAAGAATGAGAATTAAAAAAAAGTAATCTTTTTTTTTGTTGGAGGGCTCTTTTTCTAAAACGCACATCCACAAAAATATTTCATCTGAATGTTTGGTGTGATGTAAATTTATTACATAACAAATTCCCATTTACTTGTTCAGATCAATGTGACACAAACCTATAAAACAAACCTTACATGATGCATATGCATTGATTTGATATAGTTTATATTTAAAATACATAACTGTCAGGGTTACCAATTTTAGAATTATTTAAGTATACTTTTTTTTTTGTAAAATTGATACTAACTAGTGTTTATATTTCAAATGTATAAAGTTTATTTCTTTGTAATAATCGTAGTTATCTTTATGAAAATTAAACAATAAAGGTTATTTATTTATATCATTACTAAATACGTAAACATAATGATTAAGTATTTCAAATACATAAACTTTATTATTCAAATTAATACGGATCATGTAAGGTCTGATAGGTTTGAGTTAAAATCATCCAAAAAAAGAAGTTAATGGGAATTTATTTTGTTTTATATTCACAGAAATCTGAAAATATGAGTGAAATATTTCTGTAAGTTCATAAATTGCTCCAGATTCTGACAGAAAATTGCATTAGTATTCAGAAAGAACCGTTTTTTTGCTTGTCTTTCCCCTTTTATCCCCGTTCCTTCTCTTCCTCTGTTGCGATTGCAGTACCGCTGCTGAAATCTTTCAGCAAAGATCATAATTAACTCACATTTTGCAGACTCTTCTTTGTTTTCACTAATTAAAACACCCCCATTGTTGTCTTTGAGCTGTAACTGTGAAAATCAGAAGCAGTTAGAGTCCAACCAACTGGACAAATATGATACTTGGCAGGAAGTTACTTGATATATAATATTTTAGCAAAAAATAAGCAGTTAATTGCAATATTTCCCCCTGATTTTAGGATAAAGGTTATAATTCACATAATGTGTGGCTCTAATTTAAATATTCTTAAGGATTTTAAAGCATAAAAATTTTAAGGCAAACCAATATTCTTTCTGTCCATCTCTCTTTTCTCCCTTTGTGTCTGCAGGTTGACGGTGAGCCGTGCAGACTGGCTCCATCCACTCTGCGCATCTCTCTGCGAAACCAGGCCAACATGGTCCAGAAGAGCAAGAGACGCACCTCGGTGCCCCTCCTCAATGAGTGAGTCACTCCCTCACACACACACAGATACAGATGGATGAACTAGGCCAGCCCTGTGAGTCACACAGTCTGTTTAGTGAGCTGACATTGACTCCACTCAAACCTCAATCAAAGGAGGGACATGAGCTTTAATAAATGAAATCTTCACGTCTGGTGTTGTCTTTTTACAGCTGAGGAGACTTTGTTGAAGTGCTGTTTTTAACACCCTCCATCCCTTTAGCAGCTCTGTCTCTATTTAGTTTATAAATGTGAGTCTTTTTTCTGCTTTTTGAAAGTCTGTATGTGCTAGAAAGAACAACACAGACTAGCTTCTTGTAGTATTTAGCGCTATGGGACTGTGCTATCAATGTTTGTCAACTTACCTTTTGGGATTTTTTTTTCCATCTTTCCCTCCTCCTTTTCATCCTTTTCCTTTTTTTTTCTTCATCCTTCCAACACACTGAACCCACTTTTTTCTTTTCCTTTTCCCTTTGTCTTCTCTCTTCACCGCCATTCGTCGGTCCTCTCTCCCGCGTTTGTCGTGTTTGTGTGCGTGTGTGCGGCCGTAGTATTCAGAAGGTGTGTGCAGCTGATCTGCGCCGCCTCTCTGCTCCCCCCGACTCCTTCTCTGTGTAAGTACCTCTAACCCCTGTTCTGTCGCTGGACGCTCCTTTGTCTTTGTGCACAATGAAACGACGGCGTCATGTTTTATCTGTCAGGTTTGATCCATATTTGAAATTAGTAATCACTTCAGCTTTTTTTGTTTTACTTACTTACGTTTTAGTCTTAAACCACCCAAAATTTCACATTATGTTTCGCTACTTAAGAAACTCTATAAATGATGCTGATGAAAATAAAAGTATATAAAACAATTCTTATCTTATCTCGAATCTCAAACAAGGTAATGAAACTGGATTAATCCAGTTGGACCAAACCTTTTTTCTCTGATTCAGCATTAGAGCTGTCAGAAGCTCCCCCGCCGTGATGTCATCAGGCACTGAAAAAGAAGAAAAATGTCTTCTAAACACTAATGTTTTAAGTTTTAAGAGAAAAACGTTAAATATGAACAGTAAAACCCAAGATTGGATTTGTATGTAGAGATGAGTCCTTTACCAGCTGAAAAAAATCATTTATTTTAGGAAATGAAGTGCTTCAGGGTCAAATATGGATAGTTTGACAATTTCAAGAAGTACTATCTGCAGAATGAGAGATTATTTCAGCTCAAGCTGTTGTTACCTCTACACAGGCAGATCAGACGGGTGAAAGGAGCCAAAAATCATTTTTACGGATCTAAGTCACCTCAAGTAGCCGACAAAAAAACCCCCAAAACTTTACAAACAACTTCACAGCAGAAGATCGACCGAAGGATGCTGTACACGCGTCACAATTAAGGTTGAACTTTTGCACAGCTCTAGACCAAACCTAACTCAGAAACATGAAACCTATAGCTGTGTTTACATCCCAAAAAGTATAAAACTATTCACTGTATTAACCATGAAAACATCTGTTTTATAAATATAAAAAAGCTGAAAACCTCATAAAATCACCCAAAATGATTATTACAATGATTTTAATCCATACAAAAAACATGGCTTCTGTTTTTATGTATGTATCCTAACATGTAAGAATAACTGAATATAAAAAACTGACTAATTAAGTGTCTAAACTTTCTGCCACTTATTCTTTTTATTTCTAATCACGTTTAACATTTTTTTATTAGTTTTGTTAAAAGATTTAATTTCTCTCTATGAGTACAGAAGGATGAAATAGTTTGAAAAAAGTATTTTATTATAAAAATGGAGACATCAGCTTCAGAGTCCTTGAAAACTCTGATATTTTAAATGTTTTTAAGACCTAAAACCAGGAGTTATGAGTAGAAAAACACAAATAAGTCTGAGAGGAAGGTTTGCACATTTTAAAAGTAAAGCTGTTTCTTTTCCAAGCATCAAATATGGGTCACTACCTGTTGGCTGTGTTCCCTTTAAGTGTTTGTCGTGTCCAGTTAATGTGGTAAAGCGAGGAGATGTACGGCGCATGCTGACGTCCTCTCAGTGTGCTTCTTTTCCTGCTGTTGTCCCTTTAACTTTACTGTGAGCTCTGCTTTGTCTGTGCCCTATCCCTACAAAAATACTTCCCCATTTAATATCAGAGAGAAACAAAGATCGGGTTATTTTCTTCTTTTTAAAGGTAAGCTGAGGTTCTGTGGTTAGTTTCCGATGGTTTTTCTTTTCATTCCAGCATTTTTTCGACACATCTGGCTCTGTTTTCAGCAAACACAGTCTTACAGACTAATGTTGCAGAAGAACATCAGAGCTGGTTTTGTTTTTTAAAGGTTCAACAGTCTTCAGTTTGTGAGTGTTTAGTTTAAACATTTTAAGGTTCTAAATAAGAGTAAAACCAGACGGCAGGAATTAAATGTTGCAAAACGTGTCGCTGAAGTCCAGATTTATTCGTGAAATGTGGGTCTACAAGTGTCTGTGCGTGCATGTGTGCATATATAAAAAACTAGAGTTTTCAAACCCTTGGAATTTATGTTACAACCCCAAACTTCATTGTATTTGACTTGCAACGTTTTTTACAAGAATCAATCTGAAAAGTGTGGTGTGCATTTCCCTCCTATTTATCCAGGAAGTCGAAGTCTACTAATAAGGGCTGCTGAGTCCGCTGTTGTTTCGTAAGCTGCACAAAAAGCTCATGATTGTACTACATGAATAGCGTATTCATATAAGTCCAAAATGTCATTAAAGTCTGAAATAATTAAGAAAATGAAGTAATGGAAAACTAACCCTGCAAACTTTGTGCCATATATTTGTCTGGAGATTTACAACGTAAAATACCGTAAAAAATGAAAAAAAAAAAAACTTCAAGGAATAAATACTTTTTTACAGCACTATGTGTTCACCCCACTTTTAATAATAGATGTGCAGGAAAATCAAATGATTTTCTCTCTTCAGAAACAGAATAAATAAGTGGAAGTTTTTGGTTGCAACGTAACAAAATAAGAGAACGTTCAGGGGGTGTGAAAACTTTTGGAAGAGACTGCGCCCTTACTTGTGTGCTCGAGCATGTCTGATCTGTGCGCGTGCACGTACATGCACTGGCCTGTTCTTCCCTTGCAGTCCTCATGCGGTTCCGGATCGTTTGCGTCTCCGAGTGAATCGGATCAGCCTGCAGGAATACGACCGGCTGCAGTACGACAAGGAACGGCTGCGAGACATCTGTAAGGCTCTCTGGTTCCTGATTATTAGGATGTCAATAAAAGTTTGCTGAAATCATTTTATATTTGGTGTTTGTGTGTCTTCCAGCTATCCCAGTTGGCATTGTGGTTGTTAGGGGCGACTGTGACCTGGAGACCTGCAGACTTTACATCGACAGATTGCAGGAGGCAAGTTTTTATCTTCATCATCACCATGTGCTCAGTGCTGCTTTGATTTCTCTCCTCTTCTGTCACTTCCTCTTCATTGTTATTGCATGATCCTGGTTATTTATAGCAGGGTTGGTGATCTCAGACTACAGAGCTGCTTATTAAGCTGTTTGTTTCATGTGGCAAAAGCTTCTTTGACTTTAACATGTGTGGAAGTTTGTGTTTTTCCTCCCATTCAATTTCTTCGGCTGCTTGTTAACCTTCAAACCTGTCTGCTGTGCCTGATAGGATTTACACCAGGCGCCATCTACTGGCCACAGAGTGCACTACCAGGTACATGACTTGGAAAGGGACAGGATTAGGAAATATTTTAGCAGATTTGGACTTTGGTCACAGATTTAAAGGCTCAAGTGACTTTGATTTGGAAAAATTGACATCCCTCATAACCAGGAATTAGATCTTGGTGACTGAGATATTCTATTGTAGATGAATACAGAGTTTCTGAGCCGCCTGGAATAGACGAGATCTGACTATATTTTTCCAGATCTGGATAAGTTTGGACAAAGAAAACAAGAGTCTCTTGTATTTACAGAGATGATTCCCCATCCTATTCTCTAAATGACATGTCCTTCCATCCTTTTTGGGTTTTTTTCCTATTAATTCACCCCTTTCCTCCTTATGTCCTTCCACCTGCTATCGTCTCCTTTCTTCCTTCTTCCTTCCCTTTTTGTCCTGTCTTCATCCCTTACATGTACCCTTTTCTTTGATGTTTCCTTTCCATCATTGGGGCCTTTGTTGTGATTTCTGTTTGTTCCTTTTTTGGCTTCCTTGTCCCCTTCCTTCCTTTGCTTTTTTTCTTTTCCTTCCAACTTCTGTGTTTAATATATTTCCAAATAAAGGTGAAGAACTGAGTGAACTTTAAAGCTGAGACTAAGAACATTTTACATTTTTACATGACAAATATGTATGAATCCAGCATAAAGTGTTACCATTTTAGGCCTTAATACATTTTTTATTCAACTAAGTTGAATAAAAGTTACACTTTACTAATTAAAACATTTTTCTTTAACCTGCAGGATGAAAACAGAAGTGTTTCCTTAACAGGTTCAACCAACAGACTATCTCCTAACTGGAGCTTCCTAGATTGTGAGTTCCTCCACTATTTTACTTGAAGGCAAAAATTGCAGAAACAAACAGTTTATAAAATACTCTAGTTAGGCGTTGGAACAATTGAGTAATATCTAGAAATAATCTAATCTCTAAAGTGAAGCATGGTAGTGGACCTGTGATGCAATGGGCCTGTTATCACTAAATTAGGAACCTTACATAAATCCTAGTTTTTCTTAGGTATAAATTCAATGTAACACAGAGGCCTGTTTCTGTCGTCCATGTTTAAAAAAAAAACATTAATTTTGCTACAGCAGTAAATGATTTTCTCTACTAGAGAAACTATAAATAATAGTAAGTAAAACCTACTTTATGTGGGTCCATAATTTATAGAAAGGAAATAAACTATAAACTATGAAATCTAGCTTCATTCCTTTAGGTTTCATCATATCTTTATCCATATCTTCTTATTTCAGCTACATCTGCTGACCGCTTCTATCGCATAGATAAGGCTCAGGTAAGTGAGGACTGTCAGACTTCACTAAGCCTAAAGCATCCAGCTTCAGTTTCCTTATTTCACTCAGATCCTCATGTTCTGTTTTCTGCAGGAGCATCTGCACTTTGTGACAGAAATATGTCAGGATGAGGTCTTCATCCTGGACCACGAGGGTCCGTTGGTGAGCCAGGGGTCATCAGCTGGGATGCCTGATCTGGTGGTGGAGCCTGCTGCTGGGTAAGATGGAAGGAGTAATACAATAGCAAAAAAAAATCTAAACCATATAAACCTAACCCAAAGAAACATTTAAATAGACCTATGATTTCAGAGGAGGGGTTTCATAATGAAGCAGTAGATTTTGGACAGTAGATTGCATATATTTTCTTGAACAGCACCCCTGAAGCGATAAAAACCTCTCAAATAAAAGCCTTCATATGTAGATCCAAGTTTATAGCACACACGACGAGGGATTTTAGTTTTAAACACGAAGGCCTGTTTGGTGTTTTAATGCATTTCTTGCATGATTCAATAATTAAAAGCTAAACTAAAGTTTTACTGAAGGGGGGGCTGTAAAGATAGTTGCATGTTCACCACTAGATGTCGCTAGAAAACTAATTTATGTTGGTCCTGCACACCGAAAGTCCCTCCAATCTGTAATTTAATGAAGTTCTATTAAACCCACTTTTTTAGGTTTTGGTTTCTGATCCACCAATAGGTTTAGTCCTCGGGGAGGGGAGGGTAAACGGAAGGTATCACTTTAGATTTAGCTATTAAATTAAGTCCTCAGGTTTTGGTTTCCTTCAAAACTTCCATTGTAACATTTTTTTTTTGTGCGTTTGACAAAACTTTATTGGCAACAATAGAAACGATCAACAGCAGCAGCAGTCAGGGTTTGTTTATGTAAAAAAAAAAAGCTTACAATTATAGCAGAAAAGAAAATTTTGGTTTACTTTTGTTTTGAGGTTAAAAAAAAAGAGAAATTGAAAAACTTGTCGAAATGAACCAACTTCTGGTGTATTGTTGTGGTATTTACTGTGAAGATCGCAGCATCCTGCCCCTGCAGATGGGTGCCTCAGAAAAGTACAAAGTACAGAAATCTGTTTTTGTGGTGTGGCAGTGAAAGTCTGCATCTGTGATGCTGGAGATCCTGTTTGTAGACATTTACATTTGAGCTCCCAGACCTAGAAATATTTAAATCCAAACTTTTTCATCATTTTAGTTTTGGATGAGCTTAAATTAAACGGGGGTGGTAGGGGTTCACCTATGGCAGGTTTCTGGCGGATTACCAATATTTAAAAACCCTGACATGCCAATTCCAATTTTGATTCTGAGTTGTGATTAGATCACAAGACCAACAATATTTATATATTTTCTTACATAGAAATATTGAGCAGCACACCTCCAGCGATTAAAAACCTCTCAATTAACAGCCTTCATATGTAGATCCAAGTTTATAGCATCGACGGCGAGGGATTTTCAGACTGTTGTCGAGGTAGATAAGATCAGAGAGTAAAATCGGGTTCCAACATTAAGGAAATCCATTGGATATTTTCACTCTTTTCATTTTAAAGCCCCATTACTATAGAAATATGCCTGATAAATTCAGGGTTACAGTCTGTGTTATACTTCAAAAATTACATTCATAAAGCCAGGACCTTCTTAGTGTGTCATGATTTTAAAGCTACTTTCCTAACATCATCCCAACATCACGCCTCCTGTTGGCATCAGATTGGTTTGTACATCCGATCAGGAAGCCAAACAGAATGACAAACAGATTAAAGGCATGATTTTTATCTTCCAGTGCAGTGGAATAACAACCACTCTAGAAAAATCATCTCTTCTTGTTTGGAAAAAACTGAATAAAACGTCTTTTTCTCTCTCTGTCTCCACAGAGCTCCTCTGACGTCCGATGAACAAGGTAAAAATCAGATGATGCATCTGATTTAAAGGGGGTTGAATCCAGTTCAGAATAACAGAGAAAGGTTTTGCAGAAATGCTTTAGCCTCTTGTATTTTAACATTGTACTCCACCTATCTGATGAGTAAAGAGATTTATCTGCTATTCATGAGAAAGTCCTGGTTTAGACTCTAGTAACATCATCATTTCCCATGCAGCCATCATGGCTGCATCATTTAATATATCAGTAAAGAATGTAAGGAGTCACAACTCGGTTTATTGACGTGGAAAAAAAAACACCACATTCAACAAAATGATATTAAAAATCTAACTTTACCATCTAAACAAGGGTAACTTGTTACATATAAAAAGATAGGATTGTTAAAGAAATTATGCACACAAAGTTGGACTTTTTAAAAAATGTCCAACAGATTACTGATAACCAGCAGCCGTAATCCCAGTCCAACTAAAGGAACAGAACGATTAAAGGTTCTGAAACAATCCTGATGGTTCCACCTTCGAACCAGCTTCCAAACATTGCCTTTTTATTTATTGTTTAAATGTTCTAGCTGTGATACTGTGGAAGTACCTGAGTAAAGTCCTCTGACATGTCTGGGCTTGTCAGGATTTAAAACTGTAAACAATTGGAGCAAAGTTTAAATATTTACAGTCAGGAACTCCCTGAACTGTAGCTTAGAAGCCTCCACTCTAAAACCCATTTACCCCATTTTTGTGTGACTTTCAGTTTCACCTCAACAAGATCGATTAATGCATTTATACAAACAGTTGGTCCCTTTTCCTTCTGGGGGTAACTTGAATTTTATTATACATTTCTACAGAGAATGTAAAGGATTTAGTGGCACCTCTAGCTTGATAATGATTCATATCTGTTAAACGAGGCCAGTTTGATAGAAGAAAAATGTTCCTCGTCTAGAAAAACAAGCTTTTTGGTCTAAGAGGGAAACTATGTGAGCTTAACTTTTGAGATAAAGGCTGTTTAACCTTTTTCAACCGCGAGTCAGACAAGCCTACAGACATCTGGAGCTTCTTTAGAGGCTGCCAGATTATTTTTTGGACATGCAGATTGTTTCTTTAAAATCCATCATAAGGTGAGATAGATCCTGTGCACTGATATCCCTGTATGTGTTTGTGTTTGGTTGCAGCTCTTCTGACTGCTGCCTCTACTGGGGATCTTTTACTGGTATGATACTTTTCACTGGAAACACTGATGTCAGCAGACTAAGAGGAAATCTAAAACCAGTTCAACATGTTTGTTTACGTCTGTATGCTCAACGTTTTTCATTCTGATTAGGATCTCTTCACCAAATAAATAAAAGCACCATTGAGTCTTTTTACATTTCTCTGTTGGTCATTAAAACAAATCCTGACTGCAGCATTGTTCTGAACAATGGCTTTTATTCATTACATAAACATTTTTTATTACTTTATAATCTAAAGGGGACTATAAACCATTTTGTATTATAAAAACAAAGGTCCTGGATACAGAAGTCAAGACAATTTAATAGTTTCTACTTTAATCTGTAAATGATTAAAACAAACAAGCAGCTCTGTTTTCTCCTTTATAAAACATTGCATAGGATCCATAAAATCCCAATTTCTGAAACCATGCTCTATAGCTCACAGCTGTATCTTAAAGTTTGCCTCATGTTTGTCCCTCTACATCCCTCTATATTTAAGCATAGGTGGTCCAAGAAAAGCATCACACTATCAGTTTAACCAAGGCAGAGGTGGATGTTGTTGAGTGAGGTGGAGAGTCGGATAAATACAGTAAATAAAAGGAAGTATCATTAATGACACCTTCAGAGTCCCATCTGGGAAAGCAGCACAACTATCTATACAATTAATATGGGAATAAATAGTCGCCTTTCAGCTACATTATGTTAGCATATAGATGCTGCCTAAACTTTAATGGATTATTTGGATCTTTAATAAGCTGATTACAGCATCCGTTTCTCACTCATATAAAACATTATATATACCTATAATTCATGACTATGTTGTGTATTCTGTATCTACGTATTGTTTGCGATTTATGTTTGCTTTGTGAAATCTGTTTCTTTTCCCAGCTGACTGATAGCGTACGTCGAGGAGTTAGCTTGTTGGTGAGAGACTCTGGAGGTTGTTCTGCGTTACATCTAGCTGCCCAGAAGGGCCACAGAGATCTGGTCAGCTTCATATTGCAACAAGGTGAGAAACTGAACAGTATGATAAACATAAACCAGTAGATTAGCTGCTTTGGGTACCGAACAAGGGATTTTCCCCCTGCTGTTTTCTGCAACCACCACAAGTATCGGATCTGCAGGATGTTTCGTAATAAGCTACCGACGGCTTCTGCATTTTCACAATTCGTTTCAGCCTTACTGTGAAAATCATCGGTACTTTAATTAGCTTATCAGCAGCAGCAGGTGGAGGTTAATGGGTTTTTTTGTGCACGTTCAGCATAGTGGCGAACATGCCTTGCTTTGTTTGAACGTTAATCAGGCCCGGACTCTGTGCTCAGTCCTCTGCAGGTAAAGTTTAAAAGATATTGAGTGTGAAATTAAAGATTTGTGTTTTTCTACTGATCCCAGTGAGTCGTTTGTGGTTTCTTTACTTTCACCTCCCTCCTAGGTGCTAGCTAAGGAGCCAAAATCTGTCATTAAAATCATGACAAATATATTTTTTAATCAAAGTTTCAGTGTAAAAGCTTCAGAGCCTTTTGGTTGCCAGTTGGGATGTGCAATTTGGAGGTGTGTGTCAACATGAGTATGGCAACTTTGCTAAGTTCTTATTGGAATAGATGATATTTGAGAGTCTGTTTAGAAAATAAATTAACAGTAAGGATTAAATATATGAGATGTGATCAAACTTTATTTTAAAAGCACATAGAAAATGACAAGATTTCCTGCAGAAAAAGACTTAAGTTTAAAGCAAAACGTGAAATTATAAGCCTCTTATGAGTTTAATAAGAAAACAGATTCCGATTTAAACTTTATTGATGTTTAATGTTCCTGTTCTTTGTTGTTTCAGGATCAAAAGTTCTCCTGGATTTAACAGACAGAGACAAGTAGGTTGGAGAATATGTTAATTTTTATGTCACATATTGATCAAATTAAATTATTTAAAAGTATAAGATGTATTATAATGCTTTGCACATCGGGATGGATTTTAGAGCCACAGTTTGGTTGATCTTTGTTCCGATTTGATTCTTTTCTTAATGTTTAGGAAATGGAGTAAAATTATGTGTCCTTTTATCAGCTGATCCATATGAGCTGTGGCACCAAGAAGACCCCAAAAACGTGTAAAAGTTAACAAACATGCATATTCAGCAGGAGTCCTGCTTTGAATTTTAAAACTACTTCAAATGTACATTAAATGTGCTTGAAAATCTGCGTGAATTAACACCACAGGAAACCTACATGCTGCTGATGATCGCTTTCTTTTAGTTTTACATTACTGAGATTTTCACACTACGGTCATCAATGTCTTTCTGTGTCTGCAGGGGGGAAACCGCCCTGCACAAAGCAGCCTCTGAGAAGCAGCAGGCAGTGTGTCGAATGCTGGTGGAGGCTGGTGCATCACTGGAGAAGACAAACTTCCAGGTAAACAACAGCTGGTATCCTGCTGGTAAAAGAAAAAAAAAACGTGGCAGGAGAAGTTTTCTGTGAAGTGGAAATGATTTCCTGTGAAATTGCTGTCGTAACATTAAAAGGGTGTGTCTTCTTTATCTGGAAGGGTTTAGCTTTCAGTTTCATACAGGGTTTGGTTTGAAAGTAATTGTGCATTAAAAGCATTTCCTGCACATCAATAAAAAATGTTTTTTTGTTTTGTTTTGTTTTTCTTAGTCATTTGCACAAACTCATTCTGAGGTAAATTCAACCCCTGCTACTCCTTTCAAACGCCACTCATTATCCCTTTGTTTCCAGTTAGACGTTAAATGCAAACTCTGTGGTTGAAGCAGCTTTGAATGAGGAAGAGGAACGGCTCTTCTTCCTTTACCTGTCAGTGAAATCCGCCCAAAAAAAACAAACTGAACAAAGAATTTCAGCTAAATAGGGATTGAAATTTGCTAGATCTTTGCTTCTGTGTTTGGATCGTTGAATTACTGATTGGTTGGACCAAGCTTGAGTTGTAAACCCAGATGCTGTGGTTACAAAGCAGCCCAGATCATCACCCCTCCTCCACCACACCCACAGCTGGTATGAAAAGTTTCCTGCTTAGTTTTTGACAGGAAGACATCCTTCTAGTCTCACGGTTCCTTTAAATGTGTTTTAGCAAATCTTAGTTTGCTGCCATAATCTTTATAGACAAGAAACTTTCTTCCGTTTTTCAGAGCATGAAAAAACTCATAATTAATCACAAAAGTTTCCCAAAAGGTTAAAATTGTAGGGCATTACCAGAAAATGTGGAAGCTTCCAGCAAACATTGTCACACATCCTCCAACAATGAGTAATGAAAACTCATGTAAACTCTGTCCACAGACCTGAGCTTGTAATGTTTTACAGATGTTGAGTCAGTCCTCATCAGTGATCTTTGTATTAGCTTCCTTCTCCCGTCTTTTTTTAAGTATGTTGTGGAGTGAGTTCGGCTTCTGCTTTAAAACCCAGAATGTTGAGTCATGTTGACATGTCCAAACTTATATGTCATTAAA
This sequence comes from Jordanella pulchra, assembly GCA_034780135.1. NCBI lineage: Eukaryota > Metazoa > Chordata > Actinopteri > Cyprinodontiformes > Cyprinodontidae > Jordanella > Jordanella pulchra. The sequence continues at coordinate 22,712 of JAUZNJ010062695.1, forward strand.
CTGACTTACAGTCTTGAGCTTTAATGCCACAAACTCCCAGGTTGAAATTTGGATACTCAAAATATTAAGTGTAAGTAAATTATAGAAAAGCCACAATGGTTGAGTGAGGGTAGTAGAGCTGATGTGCCTGAGCTAAAAGTTCATTTTTTGTCTCATCTGTCCAGTCGTGTCTTTTTTATTCTAATTATTTCTCAACAATAGTGTCTTTGAGACCTTTGTTGCTATTCATAGTCGAGTCCCTCAAGTGTCTCTTTATATAAAGTACTTAGGATCATTTTGACCCTTTATGTTTCATTGTTTTTCTGTCCCATCAGGGGAAGACGGCGGCAGACCAAGCAGCCGGAGACTCTGAGCTCACAACCTTCCTGAGCTCCCAACAGCACGCTTCAACCGGCACCAATGAGGACCTAGAGACTGCTGTCTGAGGCAGAAACCCACTCATCCTCTAGAGCTTCGGACTCTGGACTCTGCACAGCCCTCGAGCCTGAGTAGCTGAGAGGGAAGTATCAAACCTGTGCTGGATTTAGCTCTGCATGTGCAGAGACGAACCAGGAAACAAACTGCCCCTGTACACAGCGCTACTGCAGCAGAGATTTTCATGCTCAACTATTTATTTCTATTTATTTATTCTATTTATTGGTTGTGCTGGTTGGTTGACTTTTAACAATTGCAAGTGCAATTTGTCTTGTAATGGAGTAGTTTTGGTCATATTTTACAACTATATTAAGTCTGAAAGATGGTCAAAGTGGAGATCAAAGCAGTATATTTACCCCATAAAGACCTGTGTGCCAAAGACGTTACACTGTTGTGGTGTCATATCTACTCCACATATACCACCGGCTCACGAGTCCTGCGTTGATTTCCAAAGGTGTTCAGTCATAAAACCTTCAGTCACATGTTTCTGCTGAGTCACCACTGAGCTGATGTGTCAAAGCTCGTTTTATTATAAGGTAAGAACACAAACCAAACCGGTTTCTTCCTCTTCTCCTAAGCGAGGCAGTTCCAGGAAACCATGTCATTAGAAGAGGAGATGCTCTTTGACAGAAATGTTTTTCGATAAAGATGTTCTGTTGGACTCGGACAGGAGTCACAGTAGTTCTCTTTGAAAACATCATGAACATGATGTTTTCAAAGAGAACTACATGAACATCAGTTTCTAAAGAAACGCATTATTTTGATCACAATAAGCTGAGTTCTACTGTACAGAAAACCTGCTTATACTTAAAGGCACCCTTGATAAAACATGTAGAAAGCCTCAACATAAACAAATCTGTTGTTGCGGCAGTTGAATCTTGACTGGGGGGAAAAAATGTTAAGTAGTTTTAGTTTCTGATGGGAAGATCCCACATTAAGAAAACTGCTGGAACGATTATAAAAACCCCTACTGGTAATTCTTAGTTCTCTGCAGACTCCACAGCTACCAGTAGAAGTTAAGGGTAAAATAAACCAATTCTTTGTTGATTTGGATCGTTATTATGACAGACCCAGTAAAAACTGTTCAGTCTCCAACACTTTGTTTTCCTGAGGCATTTAGGAGGGAAACAGGCGAGCAGCGTCTCACATGTGCGACCCGGCAATAGACGCAGGTAGTTTCCCAGCATGTTTTGCAGTTCAGTTCATCTCTGTTGAGTTTATAAATCTTCATTTTAAAAATTGGCTAAGAGCTTAGTCAGGTCATAAAAATATCCGAGAGAAGAAGGAGATCAGGGTAAACAAATATGGGGGAAAAAAGAGTTAAAAGTGTCATGAATAGCAACAACTGTCAGTCATGATTTATCTAACAACAGTTAGTAGTGTTGGTGTTTTGTGGCATCCCCAAATACATTTATTACCGTTAAATAATCATTTTTATTTTTATTATGGAGGGAGATAATACTACTGCATCAACAGATAAATGTTTTTCAGTTTTTTTGCACATCTAGAGCAGGAATCTGTTTGTTGAGGGGATTGTAAATGAAAGATGGATTTTTTGGGACCAGTAATGGAAAGTTTTGCCCCTTTTGCCTAAAATGTAAATATCCTACTAAGATTAGCTTATTTTTAACACCTTTTTAAGAAACAAAACAAATGTTTTAGCTCTTCTGTTTTATTAAAACACATTCCTGAAATCCACTAAAATGTCATCACTGATTTATTTACGTCAGGCTCAAAGGAAGCAGTTTGTCTCAATCCTGTTTGTTAAAAGGTCTAGAAGTTAATTCTTACTAAAAACACACTTAGTTTAAAGGAGGAGCAGCTTTTTATGGAGCTTAAATATAAGAAATGAGAAAGAAATAAACACATCAAACATAAAACCGTGGCTATAATACTCACTGTGCTTTCAACAAAAGTTGTTTTTTTTAATGGGACAGAAAAATGCAGGTACTCCTGACTCAAAGCATTTTGTTTGAGAAAAAAAAATCCTTGTAACATATCCAAGTAACGGGAAAAAAAAAAAAAAGCCTTTGTAAAGCAAACCTAATGTTTTTCTGTCCATTATGTAAAGAACGCTACAGATTCCAGCTTTTCAACTTTCACCACGAGCAAAGTGTCTGTGTGTGTTTTGCAGCATTTATCCGTAAAAGAAACCGTCTGAGTCATATTGAAGGAAATATGAGTGGATGGTGTCTTTTTTTTGCGGGGGGTCATTTCTCTGTTCATTGTTTACATTACATTAATGTTTGAACCTGGTTGAGCGTTCAGCACTGAGGTTTATTGAATGTTCAGTGTTTCTTCAGTGCAGTTTGTTTGCTTCTCTTTCTCTTTGTATTTCAGAGTACTCACTCTGCGAGCTCCTCTCTACTATAAGCTTTTCTAAAGAGAAAACTTGTTCATTTAAAACAGAGATACGTTCAGGAAGCCCTATAAAGGGCATAGTGGAGGTCGCTAATAGTTCATCCACATAGGAATCTACATTCCTTATTTTTGACCTCCATATTTTGGAAATTGTCTAATTGAAAATCGAGACTCTTATTTTGAATCAGTTAATTGTCTTTTAGTAAAACTGGACGTCATTAATTTATTTAAACGTTTAGATCTTTTCAGCAGTGTGATTTATGCTGAAATGTGGAAATGAATTGCACTGCCCTCCACACGTGTTGCCCGCCTGGCAGAAAGCCTCAAAAAGACATTGTTGCAGCAGCATAAACTGCCACTAGCTTTCTAATTGTTTATATTGATTATTACAAATATATTTTATCAGAGCAGTGACCTAGAAGGATATTCCTAAATAAGACTCTTTGGTCTTCCTCCTAACAGTAAATTGTGTTGCTGTTAAATAATCTCTCAGCTAAATTCAGCTCTTCTTCATGTGATGCGGCGATAACAAAAACAGGTGTCAGATATTCAACATGAGAGCTTCCTTTGGGGGTTTTATTTAAAAAAAATACATTATTTGAGTAAAACAAGATAACTTTATGTGAATGTTAATCCTGTCTAAGAGGTGACTGTGTGAAAACGTCAGACTTGTTCTGAATCCACAAACACTTCCTGTCAGTTTTTCCTTTACGTTGTGTTTAAGTGTCTCATTAATGGGGCTTTTGCATGACATTTTCTTACCACTTTTTGGTTTGTTTTCTGGTTAAAAACATAAAAAAATGCATTATTGTTGTTTAAAGTATTAAATTATTCTAGTTTTGTTAATTTATACCAATGTTTTATTTAGGTTTGGGCATGTTTTCAATGTTTTTGTTCTGTTTAAATATTTCATTTACCTGCTGCTGCTGCTGCTGCTGATGATGATGATGATGATGATGATGATGATGATAATGACATTACTTGAGGTTTAGAAGTTCTGATGCTTCTTATTTTCCTTTCCGACCTCTTTGCTGTTTTACTGAATGTTGAAGGACATTTTAATGTTTTCCTTCTCAATCCGCGACAAAACTGCTTGTTTTTCCAGACATTCAAAAAGCGGCTCAGACGGGGGGGGCTCCGCAGTTCTTGATTTCTGTGTTTTTATTTATCAAGCAACAAGGAGCTGAATAAACCACATATGTATTTGAGTTGTACAGTTAGTATGTGTACATTATATATGTAAAGATCGTCCTTACAGTAAAAAAAAGTCCATATTTTGTCAAATAAAGTACATCTAATTTATCTCCATCTCATCAAACAGACTAATTTATACCAATATTTGGTAAATAATGTTGAAAATTGTGCTATAGAAAGGAGTATGAATGTATCCATATCGTGTTAATATTCTTTGGTTTAGCAGGATAACGTTAGTAATCCGAGGAAAAACAAAAGAAAAAAAGAATACTATACAGAATGGTTTTAGCTCTGTCTGACTAAACCTAACATTAGCATTTTCGCAGTTAGCCTGGTGTGCTACTTTTAGCATGCTCCGCTTAAAGATATTTCAAATGCATTATAACATATAGGACTTGCGTTTTATATTGTTATTTATCAACATTAAAGTTGTGATAAAATAATATAAGAATTAAACTCTCACTGTAGCATGCTAATAGAAGCTAGCATAATCATTGAGTTAGCTTCTTTTCAAAGGCCCATCTGCTGTAAAGTTTTTAACTTTCACTTAGCAGGTTCTTCTTCTTTTTAATCTTTTCATAATTTATATTACAACTTGAAATAATTTCACAAGAAAATGTTGCATTTATGTTGGATTTTCTCTTTTTCACAGAGTCAAAATGCAAAAATATTGAAAAATATTCAATAAAGTTGCTCTTAAGTGAATATTATAACGGCACAGATCCGACACAAGGAATGACTGTAAAGACACGGAGCTTTATTTCTGAAAATATAAGTGTTGTTTGTCCATAAAAACTGTCCTTTTCTAAATCTCATTCATTGTATCTAATAAATATAGACTGGTACTGATATTTTTGGCCAATATTAGTGTTTTTTAGTTGATACCTTTAATTCGTTAGTGCATTAATATGATCTGGTTAGAGGTGAGTGCTTTAAGCTGCCGTGCCTTGAGATCACATAAGGTGCATGCTTTGCCACTCCTTCCATTGTTGATGTTAATAATTGTTTTTGTTTATTTTAATTTAGACTTTTATACCATTTGTCATTGGACCATTTGTATCTTGTAAAGGGAGGAAGATAAAAGTAATACCTTAAGATTTGGTTAAAAAATGAGTAGCACATTGAAAAAAACCTGTTTGTCAACCTCTGGTACTAATCAATGTGGCCTCTTATTGATGAATTATGAAAAATTACCAAAAAAATCTGATAATACTTTGTTAAGATCTGTAGTTAATAGAAAGCAGCTTTAATATTTGACCAAAATGGTTTGTTGAACAACTTGCAGTGTAAAGTTATTGTGCAGTAATCATATTGAAAACTCCTGACATTAACTATTTTAATCTACAAACAGGAAGGTTCTGGTGAATCGTTCCAGCTTGAAATGTGGGAAATCCAACATTAGTGCAAATGGAACGGCTCCAAGCATCCTATAGATTTAGAGACTAGTTTCTGTTTGTCTTTTCTTCCTTCTGAAACAATCCTTAGCAGCAACCAGGACCAGAAAATGGGAAAACCCAAAGTAAATCATAGGACTTTCCTGGAGCCTTTTTTTCCACCCTAAATCCAATGATGGTGAAAGATGGGCATTTTTTATTGTGTTATGCAACTTTAATATATTTACTGCCCAACCCAGTAGGGTGGTAAGTATGTTATTTAATCGGATAATATCCGGACGGTCGTATATTGTTTATGAACACACGCCCTACCGGTTGTATGTTAGAACAACAAATGAAAGTGTAAAGTAAACTTGAATCATGGTCAAACAGATTCTGCACATATATAGAATAAATTCACCTTTCAAAATATAATTGTATTAGCAAAACTCATTCAGCTCCAAGTCAAAACATTTTTAAGTTAAAAACTTTTAACTAAAACTAGTGAAACTCAACTAAACTAAGCTCCTATGTACAGAGAAGAAGGAAAAACCTGATTGAAAACCATAATCAATGATATGATGCAATTATATCACAGGTCAGCATGAATTTTATGTTTGAGAACCAAAGCTTATCTTGGAAGAATGTGATAAAATGAGCTTTTAACTAATTTAGAGCAATTGTAATGTATAGAAAGCAATTCACAATGCAAATCCAATAGGTGAATAAAACATTATTTGGACAAATAATGTTTCATTGAATTATTTGTTTAATCAGACATCAATAACCTTCAGTTAATTGATCTTTACCTTCTTTGAGTGAGCTAGCAGCTAGCAGGCATTAAATGACTTTCAGTTATAGTTTGGTAATCAAAATATGAGCTTAAGAGAAAACACATGTGTGTAAAAGTTTATTTAGAGTTTAAACCCTTTGTGAAATAAAGCTTATTTTGGCTTTATGAACAACAGCAGAAAATGTGTGCTCAGCTAACAAAAAGAGTAATAATGGAATACACATAAAGAAGATGTCAAAATCCTGTAGGTTTTATTTCTGGGTTTGTTTTGTATCTGAGTGTTTATTGAGCCCAAGGTAGGTTAAAAATCTTTTGGATGATGTGGAGATGTGGTTAAAGTCAGGCTTCACAGGAGCCACCATCAAACCCTGGTACGTCTTCTGAGCCTTTACTACCAGATGGGTTCAGTAACGCACGTCCACTTCTGTCCTGGACAGGAAACACAGGTGGGTCCATCCCAGGTTCCACTTCCTGTGTCCAAACAGGGAGTCAAACTCGACTCGCTTCTCATGATTTCTGTCCAGAGAAAGCGGGTTGTGATGACATAGTTTACCTTGTTCGTGCCTCTGGTGAAAACAGGTTTTATGTCCTTGGTAAGAAGATTGAAGACTCAACTAATTATGTCTACGAATCAGTTAAGACCTTTTTTTAATTCCTAACAAGCCTCTTATGCATCTAAGTTTTTTTCTTAAGTTTCATCATTCGCCTGTGACCTTCTAGGCATCAGTATATAGTTATTATCTCTCATTATTAGTTCCTAAATAGTTTTTCCTTTAAATTTTATTAATATGTTGAGTTTCTAAACTGTTATTTTTTTCTGTTAACTTGAATGATGGTTCTATGTTCATGGTTTGTTGGGTTCCATCCTGTAAGTGTCCTTATAAACCAATATAAACTCCCCAAGAACAAGAAAATCCATCCTCCTGCGGTGAGAAGAATATATGTTCCTTTTGGTCAGAATATTTTACACATCAGAAGAACCTAAAAAAAAAAAGACCCAGGAGGACAAAGGAGATCAAAGAGGCTGAGATCCTCTGTTTTCTCCTCAGCTCCTTGCTCTCTCAGCTGTTTCCACTCCGTAATAAGACGCACCTGTGTTTATTCTAGTAATTATGCTTCTTATGTTGTTCTTGAGCCTGCTGTTTTTCCTGTCACCGTTTATCTGTAAGTTTCTGGAACTTTTAACACTATTTCCCAACACATTATTTTTTGTGCTACTTTAGGTCCCATGTGGACACAAAACATCAATTTTAACTAAATATAAAGCTGTTCTCGGGTCAAAACAAAGAAGTTGTGGGTATGAAAAAAAACAAAGGATTTTGACTGTTGTGACAGTCTTTATAAGGCATGACATCTGAGGAGCTCATGATGTTGCCATCAGTTGAAATGTAATGATATGAAATGTCATGTGAGCCCAGAAAGACATGGTTTTTAAAATAAAATTAAGACTTATTTCCAAGACATACTGCTTCTATTCTGGTAAATGGGACTATTGAGCTAAAAGAAAAAAAAAACTTCCCCATTTAAATCAGTTTAGCTAAGTTATTTGTCAAAAAGGACCTAAAAAGTAAAGTGCTTGAAGTCTGAGGCACCCCCACTCGGCATGTTTTGTTTACCATACAGCATGTTGATATAAAGTCAAATGTGGTGAAGTGTGTATGATTCCTAAAAATGCCTGTTTCCTGCTTCTGAATCACCCTGTGATTCATTTTTCCATCTCACAAAAGGTCTCATGTTTCATTCGTATATGTGTGCTGTTCAGATTGATTCATACACACCCAGTGTTTTTTTGGTTTAGTATAAAGGAAACATTTCTTCTGTTTGTGTGATTGTATCTACATTCAATACTTAAGCGGACTCCCCAAATTTATAAGCGGGAACTAGCATTTTTCAGCTTTAGTATTTTCATTATTGCAATGATTTAATAGAAGTCAGAAGGGTAAAAAAAAAATCCACCTCATTTCATAAACATGATCCTAAAGGTTACCGTCACCACTAGTTCAGATTAAATCTGACTAAAATTGTCCTGTTTCTGATTGATAAGAGTAAATTATTTTAGTTCAGATTTTCCTTTTTATATTATTTTGCTACCTTATGTGAATTCTATTCTCACAGTAAAATTTCTCTTTCTCTTGGGTTAATTTTATTCTGTTATTACTGGTGTTTCTTTAGGAGCATTTTTTCTATAAACAGTTTTAGGTATGAGTGAATTTTAGCTAAACCTTAGTTGTCAACAAGAAAGATGAATATGGACTGATTTATATTCAGTGATGGTCTTGCCCATCTCCCTCTAAACCTGTCAGGAAATTTTTGGGGTCACTTTAAGAGGATTATTGTCCTCAAAATGTGATAAATTTAGAGCTATTTTAAGGGTAGAAGGCATTAAACCCTGAAACCAAACAATGTAGGTTTTTAACTTTCATTTAAAGGGATTCCACTGGAAATATCACATAAAATGAGGATAAAATACAAGATTATTAATATAGGATCCTTGTTTACAAAGCTCTGTCTACTTGTTGCCATAGCATTAAACCTGTGAGTAACTTCGGTCTCTCTTCGTTTTGTCACTTTCACTTTCAGTTTATTTATTAAGAGTTTGGGGATAAAAATAAAGCGTAAAATAAAACTAATTTCTGTACTTTTAATTTAAAAAAATCGGTAAATATTGGTTGAAAAAAAGATATATATTTTTTCTTTTTTTACAGGCATTCTGAAACGTGAAGCACCCAATTAACCAGGTAAATGGTGACAAAAATAGAATAATACTAGAATAAAAAATATAATAATAATAGAATAATTCACAGAGGGCGCAAAATCTTTTAAAACGGAGGAGCAATAGTTATTTCAATTTGCTCCAGTTTGTAAACATAAAACTTGTCGCTGTTGCTTTAAAGCCAGCGTTACTTGGCCGTTTTTCACGTCGCGTACGTGGGACTGTCCTAGTGACGTCATTCGTCTTATACCGTATAAATATTAGAAGTCAAACGGAGAACTTCGAGAGGTCTACAAGAGGATTTCCTTCTCCTGTTTGATAGTAAGTAGTCTTGTTGTTGATTTCTTTAACCTTTTATCCGATTTAGTCATTTAAAACCCGATAAATGTTTCCTTAGTTGTTCGTTCTTTTCAACTGAAACCTTTCAGACTTTATATCCGGAACATGACAGCTGAAGTAATGAACCCGATTTATTATTTTTATTTTACTTTTTTGGTCAAAAAACGTAACCTTCATGTGTTATGGTGACTTATTATCATGTCACAAACAGTCCGAACCAGGAAGTGTTCAGAAATGTATCAGAAACATGATATGATCGATCTAGGAAGTTTTTCTTGACCTTTTTTTTTCCGTCTTGAACGGTTTATACGACGGATCAAATGTTTAAAATGTTTTGTTCGCTCAAACCTCTACCGGGTTATTTTAATCAGCATTTAAAACATGGATTATGATTTTATAGCTTTGGTTTATCTTGGAAACCCCCCAAAAGTTATGTTTTTTTTTTGTTAGTGTTTTAATACCTCAGGTTCTTAAAGGATGGTCAAATGTTAGATTGTACTGGAAAACCCACATTTTTTGCATTTATTTTAATAGGTGAATTTAGGTTGTCTTTTTTTTTTTGTCTGTTTGTTTTTTGAAGACTAGACAGAGGTCAAAATATGAGGCTGTGATACTTAACCTGATCCAAGTTGAAAATTTAACAGTTTTTAACAAATTGAAAGTCACTTCACTATTTTCATTAAAATATATTACAAGCCTTTTTTTTGTTATTGTGATTTGACTCAGGAGTACATAAAAAGATATATATATTCTTTGTTTCTTTTCATATTAAATTCAGGTCTCACATCTTTTCAGCGTCTTTTCTCTGATCGTCTGTTTCTCTGGTTCAATGAGTCATGAAGAATTTTTTTTTGTTTTGTTTTTTTTTTTAATTAGCAAGCAAAGGAAAAACTTGTTTTGCATCTTGATTTAACATGTTATGAACCTTGGGAGATGAATGTTTAACGGAAGGAAATTTCCTTCCCTGAATATTAAGACTAGAATATCTAGTTTATCAACAAACATCTTCTCGTCTACAGCTATGTTCTTTGTTTTTTCTTGTATAGAATAGTGAACTTGGATCTTGTTTGTTTTGGGAAAGCATTATAATTTGGATACATAATTAAACTTTTCCTGTATTTGCAGAAAAAGAAAATATCCAATGGAGAACGGACAGGTTGAAAACCATGTCGGCAAACCAGCTAGTGGGATTAAGCATCCGGTCTTGGTCTCGGATGTAGAGAGCATGGAGGACACAGTGGAGTTCAGGCTAATGATGGCCTACGCTCAGAGGAGAAAGCCGAAGAAGGTGAACCCACAAAAGGAATACGGCAAGGCTTTAACGGACCATAGCACGGATGCAGATCCCACTCCATGTCAGACACAAGGAAAAACTGAGAAAGAGGAAGGGCAGAAAAAGAGGAAGAAAAAAGGAGTATGGACGTGTCTGAAGCCTATCTTTAAGTGCGTTAGACCTCAGACTGATGAGATGGAGCCGACACCAGATGAGAACCAAGATGATTCCACCAACCGAGGTTTTCCAATGCTAGGCTATGTAACGGCGCTAACTGGTACGGGCCCCATGTTCAATAATTGATGCTTGATTTGTCTGAAAAATAGTTAGAGAAGCTTGGATGCTTTTCCGGGTAAAAAGAAGATGTCTTTGTTCAGTCCAGAACCAAACATTTCATAAAGCTGCTAGAAAAAAGAGGCAGGAAATGATCAGTAATTAAGCTACAACTTTAATTAGCTACAACTTGAAAGCTTAACCCTTTAAAGCCAAATGTATCATATTTGATATATGAATTTTTAAGACCTCTGCATCATCAGTGGATATTTTCGCTCTTGAGAACCTGACTTAATAAGAAATATGTAGGGAGCAGAAAATGTCTAAAGGATTATACGGAAATACCTGATGTATCAAAACTGATGCAAATAATGATCAAATTTAACTTAAAAAATAATTAGGTTTTTTTTGTTATTTTTCATAGAATTCAACTCTTATATTAAAGAAATCAGAATTTTCTGTCAATTATTCCATGGATCGGTCTTTAAAGACTTAATTTTCGGACTTCTGATGGCAAAGTATTAATAAACAAAGATGTCAAATTCAGTAATTCTTATTTAGCTAAAAAACACTGCTGGAACATATTCAGGTAAACATTTTCTACATCTAAAAAATCCATTAAGAAATAATATATTTTTAATTAAATCACAGACTTTTAAGCTTTTCTATTCAAATATGTGAAGCTTTATTCAAACAATGCCTTGCAAAAGTATTTAAACAAGTTATTTTTTATTGAGAATTGATTTGACAGACAGACATTGTTAAAAAAGACATTAAAAATAAATATAAGAATAAAATAAAGTATAAAAGATAAAGATTAAACGTGTATATAGTACAAAGGTTGTGATGCACAACATAGATATAAGGCCTCAGTGATGCTTGGTGTGTCATAAACTGATATATCAGGAGCATCTTTAAAAGGGATAAGCCTTTTTCTGTAAATATTTATTTCCCCCATATCAAATATTTTTTAAATAATTATTAAAGTACGATTATGCTGCTGCAGTTAAAGGAAAATACATTTCAAGTTTTTCTAGTCTCCCTTTTAGAGGCTAGCATCGATGTCAGGGGTCTCTGTTTATTTGTTATTTTCTACAAATTAAAAGACAATTCTTCGACTTGTTCACAAACTTAAATCTAATAATTTGTCACTTTAGTCTGCAAATGCTGAAACTACTTTGATCAGCAAAAGAAAAACAAACTGATTTAGTCTTATTTAAAATTCTCCTCACAGGCTGTTGAGCTGAGTTTTCTCTTTTCACAACACATGCTTTCCAAATAGAAAGAATGTCAATAAAGTGGTTTGAGCTTTGGTGTCTGTTGGTAAATAAATAGATGCAGCGTCTCTGTTTTTCCAAACGCCTCACTGGAAAACATCCCAGCATTGAAGCCAGACTTGATCTGCAGAGGATGTTCTCCAAGCCTCCTGCAGTTCATCTTCTAAACACAAGGATCTGTTTGCTGTCTGACCCCCTGTTTTATTTGTCATATTTCTTTCTTACAGGTCTGGTTGAGGACGAGGAAAAGGATGAGCTGGGTGAGGTGGCGGCACGAGTGATTGAGCTCGCTGACGAACTTCAGTTGACTTCAGAATTGGAGCCGGACTTTGTAGAGGAGGGTGAGCTTTCTTTCTAAAGGTACCTTCACACTGAATGCGAAGCCTGCAAAAATGTCGGCAGTTCAGTGTGAAGGTACCTTACTAAAACTCTTTGTGGCTTTAAACATTATTTTATATTTGTGTAAAAGAACAAACCAAAAAAACTCCCAAAAACTAAACGGTTCTTTTAAATAAACAATTGTTTCTTCTTTTTAGATGATGTGGAAAAGGTTATTGGTCTGCTGCTGAGGAACGCTGGAGACAACCTAGACAAGGAGGTATGAAACCGACTGAGGCTTGGCTGTGATTGGCTAACCTGTGGCGTTCATCTATCTGCTTATATGATGCAATGGGGTTTACTGTGGAAGAAAATAATAAAACACAGGAAAGGTCCAGAGTTCAGATGGTTTGGCTCTTTACAGCTTATGAAACTGAATGAATAGGAAAATAGAAAGGGGGAGGGGGGGGACATTTGAAAAAATAAACACAATAAATAAAAGATGGTCTGAAATGCCTTTTTTTAAAGAAAGCCCAACATGAATTTGACTGTTTTAGCATAAAACTAACCACAGCTGGTTTTTCTGCCTCCACAGTTTGATCTTGCACACATAGCTGCAGATCTTTTCTTGGACTACAGCTTCTTCTCAAAGCTTCTCAACAGATTCTTTGTAACAATTGGCTTCAGGAACTCACAATCTGACACCCTGGGACCCCAAGCAGGAAATAAAACCCAGGTTGCTGCCACCTTGGAGGTCAGAGCATCTTTTTGCTGTAGTCTTAACAGACGGTGCTAAAGTTCATTGGTTGCATTTTCTCATATTGATTCTTTCTCCTTCATCAGATAACAAGTCGTCTTTCCTCTGTGGAGGCGCTGCCCAGAAGCCGCTTATTTCAACACGGAGCTCGGTATCTTCAGGAATATTATTCCTCATGGGCTCAGGAGCAGGGTGGATATGTACGTACACCCCCACTTCCTGCTTTGAATTACCAGCTCTCTGCTCTAAAACGTATTTAAAATGTTCCTCTTTTTCTCTAACAGGAGACGATTTTTCAGAACGACGAGGAAGTTGACTGACATGGATGCTGAAATGAAGCATCATAAAGTTTTCAAAGGGAAATAAAAATGGACTCAGGACCTTCATTCTTTGAAATTCCCTAATCAGTTTTCAAGAGTTACTGAGAGCTCATCGTTTATACGTTCTGTGATCCAAAGATCTGCTGCTGCCTGCAGTCGGTTTGTCTGCACGGATCAACGTTTAGGAGGAAATTATTTTTACACAAATGTATTGGTGAAGCATTGTCTAAAGTACTGACGAATGATTTTTTTAAAAATATATATATTTGTACTTTTAAATGCATTAAATGTCTCATCTTACTAGCACTTTTAGCAGAAATATATTTTTTAAAATGTTTTTCAATGTTAGTATTATTATCTGTACACTTACTATAAGTAAGTATATAACTTAATTTATTTTGAATAAAACAATTTTGTAAATATCAGTTTGCTAATTTTGTGATTTTATTTTTTTAATAATATTTTTGGATGCGATAGTTATATTTTGAGTTGTTTTTTTTTTTTTGTTTTTTACTAAATTTGTCCAAGCGAAGTTCTGAAACTTAAAACTACCTAATCTGTTCCAAGCCTTTAATATCGTTTTTATAACCTAAACCTGCTTTTAGACCAGCAGAAAATAATCGCTGACATCTCAGGGATGTTCCTCGATCTACAAGGTGCTGTTTTTCTCTCGATATTTTCTATCAAACCTCTAAAACCTTTACGATAAAGCTATTGTGCTAAAATAATACAAATGGGCTCAGGTTGTTTCTGAACGCAGGTAGAACTGCTTGAATTCATTTAAAGGTACATTAGTAAACTGAGCTAATTATAAACAATCTTTTTTGTGAGTTAGTCTTAATTTTATGCATGTGGTTAAAGTAAATTATAGAACAAGGTATATTGTCCTCATAATGCTGCAAACCTTGTCATGAAAAACATTTTGAACGAACAACAGCAGCCCCATGCGGTCACAAGATGAACTGCATGTCTCAATATAATCCACTGATACTATATGATCTTCTTTATTTTGTCAAGTAAGTTAACAGTGGAATCCGATATTTAACGTTGAATAAAAACACCTTTTTAAATGATTATTACCAGGAATTTAAAGTTTGACGTGCTAATAGGAAGTCTACAACCAAAACCATAAAGAACAAAAACATAGAGGTTAAGAGAAGCAAACATTTCTCAAAATGTATTTGATATATTTAAAAATGTGTATGATGAAAATCATAATTATTAAAGTTTCTGAAAGAGAAAATCGATCTTTTCTTTGTAAGTTTATTGGAAGGAAAATGGCATTAGAGGCACACTCCCTTAGAGTCTGTGAATGTAGCCTGAGCAGAAAGATATGCTTTATAGTCCTTGCTGCAAAAAGCAGAACAATGATGAGGAAGGTAAAACAAAGCAACTTTTAGAAGATTTTTCCAGTCCGAACCAGGGTAATAAATCTGACACCAGGGTCCCGAAATAACTACTTTCCTTCACACAAAGATGTAAGGTCACTAACTAAAATAAATTGTTCTAAGTAAGAATATATAGTCATGTACAAAATCTCCAACAACAGTGTTTGGAAAAGGGGTTATTTGGTTTTATTTATTGTGTTTTCAAAAAAACAAACAAACAAAAAAAAAACTGTTATATATGACATAAAAATGTTATATTTGACTTCAGCATTTATTCTATTTTGTTTATACAATGATTGGCGCTTTCTTGATTCCACAAAATAAAAACGTATTTACATTTTAACAACAGTATCATTGTATAATTTCAAGAACAGAACTATGTCAAACTACTTTAAATGAACTATCATTTACATTTTCACATATTTACATGTAGTTTATTTCCCTAAATAATGTGCGACTATCACGTGTTGCCACGACAAAACAAGTCTTAACTCAATTAGTCCTTAAAAGCATTTTTAAGAGTTTATTAAGCAATAGTCATAATTACGTTGCATTTGCATTTCAGGTGGATTTAAAACAACACAATTCAATGTGGAAACAGCACCCTCATGTGATCAACATAGGAACTACAATTGCTTAAAACTCGACTCAACTTTAAAACTAGGATTTTGATTTTTTTTTTATCCTTTTTCTGGGAGGTCCTTATGTCAAAAAAATCTGTTTAGCTGTATGGTTGCCTACTTTATATGTAGGCTTTTATATATATAAAAAAACTTATCTAAACAAAAAATAAAAACAATTTGCATTACTTTGATCAGTTGTACCTTTCAAATTGACACCGTGAATTGACAAAGTTGAGTTTGTTACTTTGCAGTCACTGTAAGGAAGTTAACATTTGCATTTTTGGAAGCGGAGCGTGTCATGCTGCCCGCTGTGGAGTCTGAAATGAGATCCAACCCGTTCTCCGGCAGATCAACCTGCTCTCTGACAGCGGACTTTAAGCGGCATTACTGGGCTTAGTGTCAGCATGAAGGGAGTAATGTTTAACCCCACTCCACGGATCCGTGAGCTCGCATCCAAAGACTCCCTGGCAATGGATGACTCAGCTGTGGAGCCTGTTCACATTAACACATCCCTGCTGAGCCCGACGACCGCCGAGGCTCCCTTCGAAACGACGTGGCCGCCGCCCGGAGCCAAGATGCGCTTCAAGGCCAACAAGGGCGCGGTGGTGAGAGTGGCCCGGCGGTATTCCAACCCGCAAGCGGCCAGTTTGGAGGATGTGTGGGCACCGAGAGAGGAGCCGGAGGAGAAACCCCAGAGCCCCGAAACGAGAAAACTACCTGAAGCCATGAAAAACGGGGTAGAAGGACACGGCGCCGCGCCGCCCCGGAGCCGGAAGAACCGTTTCAGGGCCCCCGATGTGAGGACCATCTTCTCCCCCAGCGAAAAGGACCCCAGAGTGAAGGAGGAGACCGGGGAGGGACACACCTTCGAGCCCGGAGGCGAGAACAACTGGTGTGATGTGTGCTGCAAGTATATCCTCCAACACGGTCTCACCTGTGCAGGTATGAAGGTGAAGGACAGGAGTCCAAAAACAGTGGTCTTAGTCGGACAAAATGTAGAACTTTTAAACTAATTGAAATGACACAATATATACCAACCTCAGTATGTTTGGATTTCTGTGAAACAGAACCAAAAATAGAGCAACTCTAAAGTGGACAAAAAAAAAAAAAACGAACAAAACATAAACTAAAAACGTTATGCATCTATGTGAAAAAGGTAAATGTTAAATCATGTGAGGCCCCCACCATGTGAACACATATTTTACTGCATCCTGAAGGATATTTAAGGGGTGAGAGTGTTGCTCATTCTTCCTTGGTTCTAATATCTATCAGCCAGTCTCCCAAGTTTATAGTGTAACTAACTCTTTACAAATACAGCATGTTATGTAGTGAAGTTTAAATAAATAAGACTTATTTTGTCCTTTCATTAAAAATCCCACCTTCCATTAAAGGAAGTTGGGGTTTTCTGTAGCTCCTCCACTATTAGCAGGGCCCCAAAGGCTGCCTCTCTTATTATAACTAAACAAGCTGTTGTCTCCCTCCTCAGTCTTTATCTTCATGATTGTCTTGATGCAGTTTTCTTAATTTACCTAAAAAACCTCAGAACTCCAAATATTAGTAACATTTAGTTTACTTATAAACTGTGTCCTAGTACCACACGATTATGCTCCACTTGCATTTTTCTACTACACATTATCCCATTAAAATACGTAAGAGTTTGTCCGTGATATATAGACACAGAGTGTGGTGCTAATGGCATATAAAGTGCAATTAGCTGTGGTTTGTATTTTCCACAAGAACAAATCTCTTCAAAAAAAAAAAAAAACAGAAAACGTATTGTTTTGTTACCTCACCAGTTGCTATTTTTGTTGCAAACTGATATAAGCTAATAAAAAAACGGAAACTCTCAAGGTTTTTTACAACAAAAAGCTGTTAACAAAAAAGTAGTTTTTTTATTTGTGACAATTTTAAACAAAGATTAGATTACATCATCATATGTTTCTCTAAAAAAAATTGGTATTACATAACCACATCTGAACGTTTTTGCTAATCTGGGGTAGCCAGATCCTTTGAAAGAAATGTCTGTTGTCGAGGTAACTCATCCTGATGACATCAAAGCTAGTTAGTGACTGTTTTAATGACCATTTGTTCACATGGTTGGAAATGTTAATAGGCAGGGCTGGAATGCAGAAAATATGCAGATGAACAAGTTTGACTTACTCCTCAACATTGGACATCACTCTGTAAATGATGTTATCTGACAAACAATAGGAGGAAGTTATGTAAAAGAAGTATTTCCTGAAGTACATCTTTGCTGTTTGAAACCTGTAATACTTAAAGTTCAACGCTATTCATATTTTCCTCTTCTGTTGTTATCCTCACTTTCTGTAGACACACACATACAAAATTGTTGGTACTCCTTATTTAGTAAAAGAAAAAACCACACTAGTCTCAGAAGCAACTTGAATCTGACAAAAGTAAGAATAATTAAACCTCTATGAATTGAACAAATGAAAGACAGACAGACATTGTTTTTCAACTGCTCCAGTTGTCTCGGGTTTGAAGGCTGCCTTTTCCTGTTGTCTTGTCTGTTCATAGAAGCTTTATGGCTTGTCAGCATGTAGTTTGGCACATTCCAGTCGTGTCTTTTTTGATAATTAGTTTTTAACCATGGTGTCATCCTTGGGTATCTCCCATTAAGTCATTTAATTTCTTTAGAGGGGTTTCTGAGCTCTTTGTTTACCATTCATATTATCCATCTCTTTGATTTATCATCAGGGAGGTTGGCTACAGTCCCACTGAACTTAAACTTCTGAGTAATTTGTGCAGCTGTAGCCACAGGAACATCAGGCTGCTTGGAGATGCTTTTATAGCCATTATTTTTAACATATTTGCCAACTATGTCCTTTCTAATCTACTGAGACAGCTCTTTTCTTGTTTTCTGTGGTCCGTGTTGAGTGTTGTGCACACCATGTCACAAAATGGGACAGTGACTACCTGTAGCTCTATATATAGACCCACTAACTGATAAGATTGTAGACACCTGTGATGCCAATTAGCATACACACCTTGAATTACCATGTCAGCTTTGATTACATTATTATCAGTCTTTTCTAGGGATAGCATAATTTTTGTAATTATTCTATTAAAGCATGGCTGAAAAGTTATTTCTCAGACATTGTGGGCTTGTGCTACAAACTACAAGATTAATATAAATATTGGTTTTATATATATATATATATATATGGCCCAGCTTCACTTATTGGGCCAAAACCAACTTTTAAAGCACTACTTGCATATCGATTTTAATGCCTATATAAAGTGTTTCCTTATTTTTATTACTAAGCAAAATCTAACATTGTCCTTCAATGGATAAAGTTTTCTAATTATGAAAGTGTAAATTCAGAAATCTGTTGTTACCAAAGCAGTAACAACAGATTTACAGTAAATTGTTCCTGCTACAGCCTCATGTTCTTCTGTATGATTTACATTGAGCTAATAGCATATAAGCTACGTCTGAGCTAGCTTGCTATATGAAGGGAAAAAAATCAATAAGCACTTCTTTGCTTGTATTAATGGAAAGAATATTCTAATGATAAAATACAATTCTGTTTAATTTGACACCATACACTTGATTTTCTGCTACATAATTCTTCTTAAGTTTGCTAATGTTTGTTAGCTAATGCTAGCTATAACTTGTAGTTTGCAAAAAAGAAAAAACAAACCCTTTAAAGTATATATTTTATTGCTTTAGAAATTAATTTAGAGAATCTATACTGCCACAAAAGATATTTCAGTAGGTTAGCGTATTTATAGTTTGCTACCACCTTTTAGCAGAGTTATGATGATATACAGACAAATAGCAAACTTTGTTTTCTCTGTATACAACAAAAGTAAACTTTAAAATAAGCGATTTTCAAACATTTTGTTTTTGACTAACTATATTTTGAAGTTAGCTAACTCAATGGGCCCCAAAAATGAAGTCCACATTTAGTTTTCTATAAATAAATGAATTTACATACATCTAACGGGTTCATACTAATTTTCTATATGCTGTAAGTGTTTGAAACCCAAGGTGAAATTCCTTTTGTCCAGTCGTGGCCAATAAGACTGATTCAAATACTTTCTAGCTGAAGTTTGCTAATGTTTTCTGTAATGGATGAATTTATTTTACTTTTTGTAACGTTATTAGGGTATCACAAAAAAAAGTCCCTTCTTTGTAAAGGAAGTTTAAAGATTAAATGTAGAATTCTTAATGTTCAAATTGCTGCGGTATCTATGTACGTATAGTAGGTCAATGTGTTTTAGATTTAGCTTAAGCATATTCTTTTTTTAACGACAGCAGCATAAAGGACAAAGCTACAAGAAAGAACAAACTTGGAGCAAACTTTTTCCTTCACAGTTGAATATGGATGTTAATACTGGTCACTTATTCACTTACCGTTGCACAGAAATAGTTACCTATAAGCCAGAAGGTGTAGCAGGTTTTTCTTCAGTTGAACAATAATTTAACCTAAAGAGCAGGTATTTGGTTATCAAACAGTTTTCAAGCAGATTGCATTTTCAAGGGAATGTGCTTTTTAAAATCTAAATGGGTGAGGGATTTTAGAGGGTTTAGGATTTTATTCAACTTTAGAGCTTTTTCTATCCCAACACCAAAGAATGTGAGAAGGATTTTTACTGAAACTGCGTATTTTGGGTAAATTACATTAATTTTAATCCTTAATGTAGAACATTCTTTAAACAGAGTCTTGAATATACAGTGTTAGATGCTGTAGAGGAAAACTTCCTGTAATGAATCTCACAGTTAAAATGAGAACTAACTCCTGCTGAAAACATGTGGGACAAGATGAAGGGATGAGAATCTCCAAAAGGATTATACTGTGCTAATTTAGAACCGGACTAGAAAACTGATCAGTGAATCAATTTTGACTATTTACTTTTTTTTAAATGATGAAATGAATGGATTTGTTTTATTGGTTGACTTTTGTAGCTCCTGCTTCAGATGTTTGTGCCTCTGGGTGTCTGAACTGATGGACTCTCTTCGTGTGGGTCTCATGTCCTTTGTCTGTTTCTCAATGAAGCGCAGTAACAGAAACCTGCAAACAGAGTAGGGGATCTTTGTTTGATTGGCTTTAATGTTGCATTAGTGTGCCTTCATTAGCCAAGAGGTTTTTGTGAGGCATTTCTGCTTGGAACTGGAGCTTTATTTCACTCCATCTGTTCTTATTTTGATAGTAAAACCTTGTGATAGCGGTCTTAAATGAAACAATTAATCCATTTGAAAATACTGTGAGCAATAGTTTAAATGTTAATCGATAATCAGATTCTGTTATCGACACTCTATAAGTGTGTTTGTTGTTTTTTGGTTGGAAGGCTGTATAAAGCTACCAATTTCCTGAAACAAACCTGGTTTTGAAGTATCCTACATTTGTTTTCATTGTAGTTACAGTAAAGATTTGGCCTGAATAATTATTCTCCAAAATTTGAAATTCTAAATTTTTTCAACCAAAATTACAATTTTTACTTTTATTTTTGTCTGCACTAAATACAAGCATGTAAAAGTTGTACACCAAGGTTTTAGTTTTTTTTTTTTTCATGGCCTTTGAAGCTGCTTATCCAGACTCTACTGCCACCTAAAGGGCTGGAGGGAGAAGCTCAGGGCAATGTCAAGTTTCTCTGTGAAATGAAAATTGTGTTTGTTAAACTGTAATTATATTCCATATGCAATTAATTGCCCAGTGCTAGTTAAGACTTTGGGAAGATAATTTTCTGACCCTTAGTTTTTTCTATTTAATTCCTCCTTAAACTAACATTAATGTTTTTTTGACATTATTATCCTCTTAAGAGATGGCCTACATTTCAACCATCCAGTTGTTTATTTGATGTAATGTTGAAGAATTTTGGAGATATTCCTTCTTCATTATCATTTTATCAATCAAAACTGTCCCACTGCATAATGCTGCCAACACCTTACCTGACAGTTTTTAATCTAAAAGCCTCACATTAACTAATTCTATTCATACTTATTTTATTTAGAGCTAAATAGCTTAGTTTGATCTTGTGTGATCTTAAAACAGAGCTGTTTTTGTTTTTTGTTTTTTTAGAAAACTGACGACCTCAGTTTTGTTGAGAATTTTATGGACTATTCTTATGCTTCTTATGCTGGAAAACCCATCAAAAATTAAATTCTATTAATTCCTTAAAAAGCAATGGTCAAACATTTAACCAAAAAGTAAAAAAAAAAAAATAGTTAGATGGGTAGTTTTCTAAAATACTTTTAATTCTCTAGTTGTATTTATAATTCTGAATTTATTACAGAAAATCTACAATAAATTCATACTCTGGCTTCAAATTGTTGATGTGTAACATTCTACACCGATGATATGGTTCAATAAAATAAATAAACAATATTATCCTTTAACAGAGGCAGTAAGGAGGTTTCAGGTCGTAAAAACTCACTTTGAACCCCTGTGAGAAATACTGAAGCTGATTGTCTGAACCTCTTCAGTATAATCTGACTCCACCAACTCTTTGTGGGCGTCTGTCAGCTGCCGTCCTTTTGTTTGTTCAGTCGCTCTGACAGTTTGGCTCCACAGCACTCCCTCAGCCTGTGGCAGTAAAGACCCGCATCTATGCCACAAGTGTTGGAGGGGGGCAGTGGATCAGTGTGGACCACAGCACCGGCCGAGGAACATCTGAGGGATGACGGCAGAGAATGATTCTCTGGATCAGGTTTTCTGTGGATGGGAATTATCGTCCGGAGGCTAACAGATCTGTAGGACTGATGGGGTTTGTGGAATATGTTGGTAGAAGGTTGGAGAGAATGTCCAGGTTTTTCTGTCGTTTTCCGGAAGCTGTGAGGCGCTCCGGACGTCTGGAAGTTGGTCCGATCTGGAAAAAGTCTGGTGAGTTTAGACACCTGATAATCCATTTAATCACCTAAAGTTTGCAGCGTTTTAGAGCTTAGCTGATGCACTCAGTGTCCAACCTCAAGGATTTTGGTGGAAGATTCCCTAATTTTTAAAACTTGTTTATTTGTGATTTTTAACGCTACACTTCCTGTAGGTTTTTTCCTTTTTATCCTGGGCAACATGAGGTTTGATTGCTCGCTTAGATCATGAGAAAACATGTTCAGGCAGGTAGATAACAAGAAAGAAAGAGCAGGAAAGGATATTAGAAAAAAGACCTTAGACAAAGCAGTTGGCTGCAGCATTTATTCACCTGCTCACATGCGTCTTTGTGCTTCTAACAAAAACGTGTTTGAATTTCTACTTGCTGCTGTGTGCATACAGCAAGATTCCAACAATAAGAACCCGGCTTCCTGTTTCAGCGAGCTTAACGTTGGGCGGATGTGTAAAACCACCTCTATTTTGTATTAGGATTTAGGATGGCGTCAGTATTTTCACCCAATTATTTGAGGATATGATTCCCCATTGAAGAAACTGGTTGAATCCAGTCGAATTTTCTCAAAGGATCTCTTTGAGGTGCTTAAAAACTTCTCAAGTTCTCTAGTTTCAAATGAAATGTTATTAAAAAAAAGGGGTTCCAACCTTTGTGTAAATCAAAAAGAAAGAAAAATTAAGCTCCAAACAAATTTAGAGAATTAAAAATATTTTTTTTGTGTATTTTATGCTGAATATAAATATCAAGTTCAACGAGAGGCCACCTCAATCTCAGCTGTGTCCACACTAACAATAAATACTGTGATGGCATTAATACATTTTTAATAATCAAAATGTTTAAATCCTTAAATGTGTCGATTGTTGCCTATTCATTTTAAAAGAAGTTAGACGATCTTCCGTTTTTTGCATGTGTATTTTAGTTTTACATCAAGTTTAGCATTTCTGCGTTGAGGCTGTGAAATCATATTTCTACTAAAGGTCCTTATAACATGAACATTTGAATTTTTTCACTAAAAAAGAACAAAAAAAAAACACAACTCAAGTTGGTTGGTTTGTTTTTATGACAGACAGAAAAGAAAAAATGGTTGTTCTTGTTGATAAACCGATTGAAAACATGAATATGATAAATAATTTCTGTTAAAAGGTTCTCCAAGTTTTTACTTGTCGGATTTTTTCCTCACATTATCGTCTTTTTTGTTTAATAAGTAATGAGGAATCTGGTTTGTGTTTATGGTCACTTGTTGCTTGACTTTGAAATTTTACAATCTGTAAAAACTCTGATAACTGTGACTTTTATATCTCTGCTTTTTTCTGTCTGTCTGCTTCTGTCTCCTTGAACCCCAGTCTTCCTCGGCAGATGGCCGCTCACACTGAGCCTGGTTCTACTGGAGGTTTCTTCCTGTTAAAAGGGAGTTTTTCCTCTCCACTGTTGCTACATGCATCATTAGTGTGAGGGACTGCTGTCAACTCTTATGCAGATGGAGTACTTTGTTGTTGAAATGATGTTATGCAAAAATAAACAGTTTACACTAAAGGCTGACCAGTACATGGGTCGGATGATGTTTTTGGCTGATTCTAGCAATTCGGTCTTTTATAGGTTGATGCATACAAGCCGATTCATTCATGCATTCAGCAGCCATTCTTTAAAATCATCTGTTATTATTTATTATCATCTGTTATCATCCCTCTATTGTTAAAACTTTGTCTGTTTTTTTTTTGTTTAAACTGAGACTTGTTTAACATTTCCTGCTGTGTTATTTTCATCACATAAATCGAGGAACTAAAGCAATATTGGCCTTAAGAATCGGCCCCCAAATATCAGCAATACACAGAGTGGTTAGACCAGAGATCTGCGACCTTTCAAATCCAGAGAATAATTTCATCCTGAGTCCAGCTACATAAAAGTAGTTTAGAGCCGCAAATATCTTATAACCTTTTATTAAAACATAACTTATTTTTGTAAAATATGCTGTAAGATATGGGAAACAACTAAGGGTTTATTTGTATTTTTAGGTTTTAGTTTAATGGGAAAAAAAATCATGAGAAGGAAGCTTGGATTTTCTTTTGTAGAATATTAAATTTTATTTAAAATTATTTTTTTGCTAATACGAAAAATAGATTTAAAAGCATATTTTTGGTTCTTATACTGTCATTCTATTGTGAAAATTGAGTCAAAATATTCTTCTAGATTTAGCTAGACTGTTATTTGTTTTACTTTATTCAAAACCATTGGTTCTATTTATCATTTTAAGCCACAATTAAAAGCCATTGAAGGGGGTCCAAAGAGTTGCAGGTTGCAGACCCCTGTGTTAGACTGATGTCAGAATAATCGGTATCGACACTGGCTTTAACAAACCTGCATCAGTCAATCTGTACTTTATAACGTAAGTTGTATAAAAATATTAATAAAAAACAAATAGCATTAATTTTAAATAAGAATAAAACAAACTAAGAGTTTCAGTAAGAGGATTCTCCAGATCTGGTGCTAGAGAGAGCGATACAGAAGATCCTTCCTGCCTACAGCTATCAACACCTACAACAACTGGTTTAGAGAAAACAAAAATATGAGTTACTACAACGTATAATTTCTCTTTGGGATAAATAAAATATCTTTGAATTTAATAATTGAACTATGATATTTGATGATGGTTTCTGACGTCGATCAGGAAGAATCCGAACATTTGTTAAACAAATAGACAGTAAAAGATCGAAACTCTTTCACCATTTTTCTTTTGTTTAGAGTTTGTTCTCTGGATGAGTTGAAGATGATCTCCTAAACTGTTTGAGGTCATCTCCAGAGGTCAGAAATGTTTCAGCAGGTCGGTGTTAAAGGAGCTGACTCCTGAATGCTCCTCTCCCTGCAAACACAGACTGGATTAGTGACCTGCTGTCAAAAAAACAACAAAACGTGACGATAGAAAAAGAAAAAAAATCTGTCCAGTCTTACCGGTTTGTTCGTCGTGACCTCAGAGCTGATAGTTTCATAATGGGTGTTCCTTTATACTGCTGTAGTCATACAGGAAATCTTCAGGAGAAACTGGTGATATTTTAATTGAAAGAATATTTTTTATATAATCCGTCAAAAATTGATAAAATCTTCATATCTTGACATATTTTCAGCGGTTCGGTCTGTTTTGGTTTTATTTGCATACTGGCCCCTTCAGCTCAGGCCTTGCATCCACTTAATCCTGTGTCTACATGTGAGCAGCATCGTTTTATTAATTACGATGATGAAGCTCTGTCTCCATGCGCCTCTTTATCCACCTGTTGATTGAATCTTAATCGATTTGCAGAATCAGAAAGTGCTTTCAGCTGAGACGGCGCTAAGAGAGAAAGAGCAGGAGAGATTACTATGCATGTATTTTAAACTTAGATGTACATCATAGCACAGTGGGTATTTGAGAGTAAAAAAATGAAACTACCCTGTCATAGATTAATAATATGAAATGTTTGCTTAGGTTAACAGTATTAGAGACAGTTTAGGGTAATTGCTCAAACATTGGATCCTTTACAGGCCAGTTTTCTGGCCAATGATACCCTGGTGGAAACTTTAACAGGTAGATTCATTTGGAGAGAGATTAGTGTGCAACCTTCATGTACTTTACAAAAATAATTAGCACCCTGCATCCAGTCGGACAGTGACATTTATTTACATGATGGCCAAGCACAAGCTTACTTCTTTGTATTTTTCTGGACTGTGGGAGAAAAACAAAGTACCTGCACAAAGGCAATGGAGAGAAAAAAATCCTAAATTCTATTACATTTAGAAAATATTTAGTTATTTTTTTCCTTTATGCACCAAAACAGCATATAAACAACACAAAAACCTGCACCTAGATCTAAACCTTTGACCAAAATATAATTATACAAATTTAGAGTTTGATTAAATGCTACAAATTCAGAGCAGTGTGCAAAAATTAAATTTAAACAGTTTAATGCATCATGTAATTTCTTTTTAACATATATTGTTCTTTATTTTCTTTGGTTTTTTTTTTTTTTTTTTACTTAAAGTGTAACTCACCCCATATAAAAATATAACCCCGCCTCCAAACAAATTTTAAAAAATGCCATCAAAATGGTCGGTGCTAAGAAACCCTGAGAGGCAGCGCTACTTATTGGGATGAACAATGAGGGTTTAGCGGGGGTGTGTGGTCGAGATGACATATAGTGGTAGTTAGCTTAGCCTAGCCTATCATAGTCCAACTTAACAGTCTACATAGACTAAGGTTGTTGTGCCTTTAAGTAACTAGAAAAAGCTCAGATGATGATAATTTGTTGTTGCAAGTTAGACTGATGAATAAATTACCCAGAAACTAAGTTAGCTCGATGGATACCTCTTTAAACAACCACAATGCTGCTTTGAGTGACTTTAGAAAAACATGGAAATAAATGGTAAAAATATCAAGGAGAGAAATGTGGACCTTCAAAAGTCTGTGATATATATGATTTCCAAATGCCTGAAGGTATAACATTCCTCTATTAAAATATTTATTGGTAATTATAAACATCATGGTAATTTCCAGCTTTAACATCAGAAGGGATGACAGTACTCTGGTTTAAAATGGGTGCATCAACCCCAGAACAAAAGGAAAAGACTGTGGAGGAACTAGATGAAAAAAAGAGAAACTCAAGTCCTGTACCAACAGACTGGATGCCACTTAGAGAGGAAGGAGTTGTTACTTTAAAAGCAACATAAAAAGTCAGATTAAAGTTTGCAAATATTCTCAGTGGCATTGACCCTGATTTTGGGAGATATGGGCAAAAATAACAGCAACCTATTGGGAGAAGAAGTTATACAGTTTTAAAGGAAACGACTGAAGGAAATACAAGCAAACTACTTAATTGAAAGTAATTTCTCATTTTTCTGCCATTTAGCACAAAGACATAATAGTATTAATCTTAAGTGACGAAAAACAAAACAGGTTTTGTATGATTTCTTAGAAGTCTGATTTGAAATGTGA
>JAUZNJ010062696.1:0-27402 GCA_034780135.1 Jordanella pulchra
TATATATAGCATATATCGCGCTGCAGTTTCGGATCTGATAAAATCGATCTAAGTTTTCACATGAAGTGAACTTAAATGTCTGGGAGAAATAATGATGCAATCTGGCTTCAATTCTCCACCTCAGTAACATCTGCGTCTCTACAAACCCCGGGTAGCAGGATGGATGGGTCAGAGCTGGCATGTGGGACTCGTTCCTCCAACTTTGTTTTTCATAGATGACAACGCTTGCATGAGGTCAGCATGTGCAAGTTAAAGGCCCGGCTTTGTGCGTACGCAGTTTTTATAAATCAGACCCCTGCTTAGCAGCGACTGGCACTATGTAAAAGAAGTGTCTCAACTTTGTAGTAGTATAGTTCTTTTGTAATATAGGCCCATGTTTAATGGTTTATACTTTAAGTTGGTTGGGTAAAGGTTTTAATGAATGTATTTGAAATATAACTTTTAATTGTTTTAAGTGTCGATGCAACTGAAAGTAGAAGTCGTGCTATACCTCCTCAACATCAACATGCTACAAAGAAAAATAAATCCCATGTCACCTTGTCTTTCCTTGACAAATCTCCTTCTTCTGCTTCCCTTTGCTCAGTGGTTGATAATTCTCCAGGATTGAGGCGTCCAGAACTTGAGCTTGCAGTCAGTAAACCAGCAACACTTTTCTTCAGGGTGGCGCTAACAGTGGCCTGTAAAAGTAGCAAATATGAATAAAACCCAATATTTTAAATCAAAATGTAAAGAATTTGAGCATAAATTGCTTGTTTCAGATAATATCGCCACATCTTAATCAGGTTTAAGTCATAATTTAGCCAGGCTAAAAACCTTCCCTTTTTAAAAAATATTAGAGTTGTGTTTATTGATTTGCCTCAGATCATTGCCCTGCTGCATAAATTCATGATGGCCAGACAGTGTCTCTCAGACATCATCTGAAGAGAGCAGAATTCATGATTCATCAGTTAAGACAAATAATGCAGATGTGTAATAATCCACTGTGTTCTGATGGAAACAGGAAACTGCTTTAGAACTTTATTTCAGGCCAATAGATATTAAAGATGGCTTCTCCTCATGAACCAATTGATGTCGCTGTGTGTTGCTTTTGAATTAATTAGGCCCACTTCATGATATCAGTTCTGTTCCAGTGGTTTTTATGATTCTGAAGGTTTTGGGAGAAAAAAGCTCTGCATTTGTCCCGTGGATTTCAGTCAACCATGGTTAATTACTCAGAATTCAGTTTATTTTAGTTTACCTTAATTGTTTTAATATATAGAAAATACTTTAAGTTTTTCAACACAACATCAATATTCATTCTTTATTTGCATTTTTATTGTTCTAAACCAGTGTATAGAAATGGTGCATCCAATGAATCTTAGTTTGCACATGAACAGTTGCATGTAAGGAAGATCTAATCTGGTCCATACAGCTGTGGAGGCCGGTGCTGCACAACTGGTGTTCCTTTTAATTTTGTGGTGAAAGGTTTTCTGAGGAGACAGTTCTAGTTTTGTTTTATCTGAAAACGCTTCAGTATCAGTTTCAACAACGTGACTCTTTCCAAAGAATCCAGCCTGGATCTGAGGTAAACACTGCCACTTAGAGGTCATAGCTACAATTACATTGTATGGGGAGAAGCTTATTTGGATGAAGGTAGAGATACTGGACCTGACTGGATGCCTGGACAGGCACAAAGGGTTTGCGAGATCCTTCCTGCTTCAGCTTCAGTTTATACAGTGCAAGCTCTGTGGAAGAAAAACACACAAAGCAGACACTGAGAGCAGGTCTCTGAACTCTGCTTTAAGAATATGTGTGAAAATGGCTACTTATGGTGAAACAGTCCAATGACGAGACTTACTGCTGGGTGATTTCTCCTGCTTAGGTCCTTCTGGCTCCTGTATGTTCCAGGTAACACGTTTCACTTGGGTCTTGGACTTTGATCCAGCCAGTGATATCTGCTCCCCCCCATCCTTGCCCTCCACAGCTTCTTTCTCGTCTTTAGCTCCCAGACTGCTGGGTTCTGATTGGACAGGATCTAAACTGTCCAGTATTACATCAACATTGAAATCATCATCAGATGCTGAGGGTTCCTGTTTCATAGGGGCCACCGCCCCGGATGTTTGTTGCTTCCCAGACTCTAATGAGCCTTCAGACTCACACACTGAGTCATGGGGGGGGTCGGCAACAGTCGTAGGAGGTGAGGAGACTGGAGCTGAGGAGCATTCCTGTGTGGGACTCGTCTCCAATTTGGTTGTAGTTGCTTCACAAGACTCTGTCTTAATACGACCTTCCATAGCCTCCTCATCGGTCTTGGATACTGAGGAGGGTAGGTCCTTTTCCTCGCTTTTAATTTCTTTAACAATGGGACAATCTTCAAACATATCCATAGGTTTTGGTTTTTCCTTTTTGATTTCTTTTTTCTTTTTTCTTTCTATGGATATTTCATTAGTCTGGTTCTCACCTCCTTCAAAGGGTTTGTCTTCATTTTTAACCTGAGGAACAACAGAACAGAAAGGAAACTCCTGCTTTTTCACTTTAACACATTTGTTCTTTTCCGAGTTTCTTTCTGAAATTTCTTTCTCCTTTTTCCTGTCATTTGTGTCTTTGGAGGTTAGAGTGTTTGAAGCTGAAGTTTTGTCTGTAGTTCTGGTAGATCCTTCTTTTTTCCTTCTCTCTCTTGAGCGGGATCGGGTCCTTTGTCTTCTGTCTTTAGATCTTGAATCCACTTTGTCTCTGGAGGAGACGGTTTCATGTTTGACACCATCTTTCTTCCTTTCCTTAGATCTGGACCGTGATCTTGAACAGGATAAACGACGCTTACGATCATTCGATCTTGATCTTGTTCTGGACCTGGAGCGCGACTTGGACCTTGATTTAGAGTGAGATCGACCGTGTCTTTTCTCATTAGAGCCTTGCCTTCTCTCTGAGAGTTCATCTTTATCTTTGCTCCTATATTTATGCTTCTTTATCCTTGAACGCTCAGTACTGCTGAAGCTGGAACAAGATCTAAAAGACAAAATAACAACACTTACGATAACAGCTGGTTTAGACCATGATCAAAGAACTGATCCAACAGTCACTGAATTAGTAAAAATGTGAACTTAGCCCTGTTAAAACTCTAACTTTTGTAGTTAAAAGTTCTTTAAATGTAGATTGGCCAAATATACCCTAATACTCCCCTACTAAGGAAGACTGAATGCTAAAATTAGATTTAAAAAGCGCTTCAAGGACACATTAGCCATACCCTACTATGTAACCAAAAAATCCTGACATTTTTTAAAGCAGTTTTAACTTCTGAGAACCAGTCTAACCTAGAAATTCAAGGTTTAGATTTGCGCTCACCTGGATCGCCTTCTCGTCTTCTCTGTAGAGCGTGATCGGGACCTCCACCTCTTCCTGTAGGTTTTGTCTGGTGATCTAGGCTGAGAGCTGTCAGAGGTCGAGTGTGCCCTCCTTCTTTCTCTGGACCTCGATCGTCTTGAGCTTCTGTCTTTCTCTCTACCTTTGTCCCTTTCCTTCTTTTTGCCTCCCTTATCGGAGGCCTGCTGAGTTTCTCTCCTGCCTCGGTCTGTCTCTGAGCTACTGGAAGGCTGATCCTTCGAAGTTCTGGAGCATGTCTTCCTATGAGCCAAATCTCTTACCAGGGCACTGGAACAGGTTGGCGGATCTGATTTAGTGTATTCTACCTGTTTGTTTGAGATAGTAGTCGAGCAGGAAGCTGATGAATCATCTCCGTGTTCAGGAAGAGATCTACTAGACGTTTCAGCAACAGGTCCACTGCTCTCTTCAGGACTCTTCTCAGCCTTAATGTATTCTACATGTTTAGCGGAGGTTTCGGTATCTGCGGTCTCACTTTTTATTTCACTTATCACCATGTCATCCCAACTTTCAGAGTCCTCTCTTTCAGATTCATCTGTATTTGGTTCTTTCTTAATTATAGTATCGAGGTATACCACGTGTTTGTCAGGCTTAACTTCGGCTACGTTTGATTCTTTTTCGTCTTTGATAAAATCCACAGAAAGAATCCTTTCTGGCCTTACAGCCAGCTGTGAACACCCAGGTTTTTCCTGTGAAGCCTCTGTCTCCTCTGATTCAGCTTTCACCTGCACCACATCCCAACGTTTTAGACCTGAACCCTTGTTGCTTCCTGAAGGAGGACTTTTCCTTCTGTTTGTGCCAGACTGAAGGCCGAGGTAAAAGTTGGAGGTCTCAGCTTCATCACTCGAGCTACTCGAATCAGATAATGTGGGATTAAAAGGATCGTAAATATTGTCTTGTTCTTTACTCACTGCTCCATATGTTGCTAGCAGTGTTTTTTTGTCTTTATGCATTTGCTTCTTTTTTGCCGCCTCTTCTTCTTTTTCCCTCCACTCTTCTTTTATGTTGTTTCCAGCTGCAGATGTTGATGTAATATTTAACCGCCTGGCGTGCCAGGAGTTCCCACTGGAGTTGATGCGAAAGCTTACAGCTGAGGATGAAGAAAACGGAGCATGTCGAGCCTGGTTTGTAGGAGTCGTGGAGGAAGAGGAAGCAAAGGAGTTTGAGAATGATGAAGATGAGGTGGCCCTTTCAGATCTGCTCTTATGAGCTTGACTATTGGAGTGGCCCTTTTGCTGATCAACACTCTGTTGCCTTCCTTGGTCCCGAGAGAGGTTGTTCATACCATTTTCAGGCAACCATAGAACATTACTCATCCCCGTAGATTTACTACTTCCTCTACTCATGTCCAAAACGCCACTATGACCAACACCATCATGCGTGACGCTACTGCTCTCTCTTTTTATTTTTGGTATCCGAGGAAGCACTGATACATCTACCCACATGGGCTTAACGGGAGCTTTCTTAGGTTGGGACTGTGATGCAGCCGTTCCTTTGTCTCTGAGGCAGTCCTGGTGGGGGTGAACGGATGGAGAGGGCTCTTCTCTGAAGCCTCTCATCCCATTTGTCGGGATTGGTCTGTTTGGACGAGGCGGCTGCAGACTTAGATTCGCTCTAGAAGTTAAATTCGACTGTTGGTTTTGGTTGGATGGATGAACGGAGGAGGGTAAATGAGATGAGCTTGAAGCTGAGGGTCCGTTAACAGAGGTAGGTGAGGATCCAGATAGATTCCCGTCGTGGGGCAGAGATACCGAGACGTCTCCTAAGCTGTGCGAACATCCTGGACTGTTGAGGGCGCTGATATCACTTGAATCACTGGCTTTCCTTGGAATTTGTGTAGATGCCATCACTGTAATGGAAAAGGTTTAGAGACAACAGCAGACTTTAGTAAAGTGCCACCATTAAAAAACTTCTAAACATGTTAATTTAACTTAAAGGGTTTCAGTGTCATAGCTAAAGATTGAAATATAATAACCAGTTTTTATTGTTCTACTTAAAATTTGTTCCTTCAGTAAATGAATGCATTTATCCTATTAATCTCTTTTACAAGGGTGTCGAGGCCAAGATAAGAAGCAGCTCAATGTACGAGTCACGACAGTCCCAGAAAGAACAAAACTCAACTCCTAATCCTTTTAAACTGTCCACAGAACACCGTCCTGCCTGATTTAGACAAAAAGCAACAGAAATCCCTCAAAGATGAAAACACAGAAACACTGCAAATATCTGGACACTGTGGATGTACATTACAAACCATTTATAGGCTTAAAAGTCATCAATATTATAAAAATGGTCACAATGGGAGAAAAAGCCAGACAGCTGGTCAGAGAAGTAGAAACAAGTGCTTCATGATTTTGTGGAACTGCTTGTAGTTTGTTTGTAACATTACTAGGCTCGATATATAGGCGCTAAATAAAGCCAGAGGCCCGTATTTACTGCGCAAAAGGTTAAAAGCTTCAGTTCAGTAATACACTTAAAATGGGTTTGCCAACACACCGAGGGGCAAAAAGAGCTGCAGCTAGCAGGGAGATCCATGCATGTAAGTAAGAGTAAGCAGGTTTCCACACAAGGCAACAGTAAAGTCCTGCAACAATGGATTCTTGGAAGCAAGCTTCCAAGATTATGAAAAATCTGCAAACCTGAAACAACACATCCACATGCTATTGGTTAGTGCAAAGGAGAATCGCAATACTGGTTGAAAATAATTGCAATTCTGATTTTTGGAAAAATTGTTCAGCCCTAACTTTGTGTGCGACTGACTGACAAAGACACACAAATCCTGAAATGTTAGCTTGTTGTGGACAACGAAAACTTTAAACCCCTTTTTCATTATTAGCTTGAAGCAAAATAACCTAATTAATTAAACAGACATATTAAGTGTACAACAATGTTATAAACAAATGTGCAATACACACTTACTTGGTTTTGAAGCTTTAAGAGAGCCGTCCCGACTAATTACAACATCAGAACTGTCCATCAGGAGAATGCTTTGTCCAGACAGGATGCTTCCAAGTAGATCAGGAACAGGAGCAGCCTCAGCAACACTCCCTGAGTGTGGGAAGTCCACACCTCTCCTAGAGCAGCGAAAAACAAACACGATTCAATAGGAAATCATATCTCTGGTGTGCACAGACAGGTGCTCTAGCATAATTTTGTGTCTTTCTGTGCACATCCTGATCACCAAAGACCAAAATATATAGTATTAAACAAAGAATCAAATGTATCTTCTTCTAAAATCTTTTTTTGTCCTCTGTTTGTATGCGTCTCAGTTAATTTATCATTTAAAGATGTCATCACCTGGAAATTGGACTTTTTCATGTGTGTTGGTCTTAAGTTAGAACCTGTAAGAGTGGAAAAGTGGCCTGGTTTTATATCTGTATGGGCTCCAGAAAAAAACATTATATTGTTTAATCTAGGCTGTCAGAATGAGCTTTATTTATTCCGTTTTATTCGAGAAATTATTAAAAAACAGGACTTTGAAGACCATCTATGAAGGCTTGAATCAGGCTATGACTCCTTTAATAACGTTCCTATAAATCTTCAGGTATATAATTTTATACTTTCCTAAACAAAAAATATATTTGTTGTACAGTTCTGGACATCTGATATTTTTCTACTGGAGTTAATTTAAACTGCTGTAATATAATCTTGACTGAAGACTGTTTTCTTATTACCCTTTTAACTAATATCTATTTGACTGATGGTTAGCAAGGTTTGGATGGTCCTGAGACAAATAATCATCTGTGACACAATATCAAACATAACTATAATATTACAACTTCAAATTTATTGATTCCACTTCATACAGGCTGACATGAACCCATTAGTGTTTATAGTAGCAAAAGGTGCTCTAAACTTGTGACAAAATGCCTCAGAAATATAATATTCTGCAGCTTAAAAACATCAAGTATGATGGGGGAACAAAACCATAGCGTCAGTCAGTTGGTTATTACCTGTTAATTAATAAGTGTTTCAAGATATTTTTTATTAAAAATTAAATATCAAAACCTCATCTGTGTAATCAGTTCATCAAGATTAAAATTGTATTTTTAAATCTGTTTTTAGAGTAGCGGAGTCCCTCTGATAGACCAGACTGGATGCTAGGCTAGTTAAGCTAACCAGGTGTTAGGAGGCTGGAAATCCCACAAGAGAGCAGTCAAACCAGGACAAGGGCTCTGGGATTTCCCTCTGCCTGTATTCATCTGCAGTGACTGAAAGTGAAAATGAACTGTTCATAAGGTATGTGGTGAAAGCACAGAGTCCCAGAATATAAAATGTAATGTTTTCCTACAAAGTTTAGACATTTTTGGTAATGTAGGTATTTATTCTGTTTTGCCAGAGTTCAAAGAAAAATATTTGAAGTAATGATCTAAAAGAGCACTATTACTTTTTTCCTGTAGAAACGATAAATATACATTCTCCTTAGACTGATCATTTATATACATTTATAAATACACCTTTTTTTCCACAAATCTATGCTGAGAGAGCTGCAGAAGAGGACACTAGTTGGATGCTGACTGTTGGTTTGTGGGGATTTCCATGGATGTATTTTTATTTATTCATTGTCTAGAGACATGGACTTTAACAAATAGTATTTGACTAAAAACTTTGATCTGTAGATGTCTGAGATTTACCTGGTTAATACAATAAACTAAAATAACTGCGTAAAC
This sequence comes from Jordanella pulchra, assembly GCA_034780135.1. Taxonomy (NCBI): domain Eukaryota; kingdom Metazoa; phylum Chordata; class Actinopteri; order Cyprinodontiformes; family Cyprinodontidae; genus Jordanella; species Jordanella pulchra. The sequence continues at coordinate 8,025 of JAUZNJ010062696.1, forward strand.
TGTTTTTCAGTGATTATATTAAATGCATCATACAGTTTACAAGTAACTCTGGAGAGATACAGGCTAATAAAAAATGAAATATCAAAGAAACGGTTTAATTTCAGGGATTTACTTCTAGCTGAGCGGCACTGAAGTTAAAGGAAAATCGGTTATACTGTTGTTACTGCCACCCACTGGTCTGAAGGTGTAGTGCAGTTTCTGTCAAGCTGAAAGTCCCAGGGCTTCTAGATTAAACATGCTGATGAATTACCCAGGATTCCCTTTACCTTTGCAATACAATCCTGTGGCTTGAAGTCCTGAGACTTTCAGTGGTAAAGGGGTATTAAGGAGAGGGAGCTGTGGAGTGACGCAGGGGTGTAAGAAGAGCCTGTTAAAACTTTCTCCCATGATTCCTATTCCCATTATTCAAAAAATAGAAAAGCCATTAAGACAATGAATACGTGCTCTCATTTTAATAACTTTCTGAGTTAATTTTTTATTTATTGCTTTTCGGTTGTTGTTTTTTTTGTGCTTGCTACATAACATCTTGGTATTACTGACTTGTATGTTTCGTTACTTATTTGTTCATCTTGCTGTTTTCTAAACCCCTTCATTATCAATAATAATAAAAAAAACTTCCTCCCACGAGGATCATGGGAATGAGGCACATTCCCAGGAGGAGTGGAAGGAAATTCCATAAATGGCTCATTGCATAATGACAAACAGATAAGTCATTCCTCTAAGAGACTTTACGCTCCTTTCTCTACAGTATATTAGGTATATTAACCCGAGTCACTTCCCCCTTTCTCCCTCCCCCTTGGGGACCATTTGCAAAGGATATCATACTGGATTTGAAGACAGAAATTCTTGGATAAGCTGTTTCTCCTAAACACACCATCAGAGAGGTCTACTTACCAGTGTTATAGGATACCAATTCTACTATGTTTGTTTTATAAAAGCATGATGTTATACCTATAATTTAAACTTTATAGCTAAAAAGATCCAAAAGTGGTTTCTATCGAATACGTTCAGACACACAACGCAAAACCTAATGACTTCAATTTTGCCAAGTTAGGCGTATTGAAGCCACCTACTGTTGGTGACAGGGTAGGTTAAAGATATACACCAACAAAAAACTGAGAAAAGAAGAAAACAATTTAGAAGCTATAGTTTTTGTTAGGTTTTGTTTTTTTTTCCCAATGACTATAGAATTCAAAAATCCTAAGAGCAAAAAAGAAAACAGTATGTTACCTGGAGAGGCCTGCAGTGACTGGACGAGCCACAGGCTGATGAGAGCGAAGGGCAGAGCGAGAGATACCTCGCCTTTTCGCCTCCAACAACGACGTTACATGGGCTTGCTCTTCAACCTCCTCACTGGTCAAATAAATAAAAAAAGGAAGGCCATGTAGTAACTGATGTACCAATGTTTAGTAGGTAAATAAATAAAGAAATAAACAGCCTTAAACAGGATCAGACATTACTAGGCTCTTACTGGTCAATGAATGGATCCAGGTCAAATGGATCTCCGTAGATTGAGAGTGATGCGGCTCCAATGTCGGCCCGCATGTTACTCAAAGTGTTCTCTGACGGCCGGTATACTGTTGGAAGTGAAGAGCTCTTCTTGTCCTTAACAATTCCAAGATTATTGGCAATGCGGCTTCTTGGAGTGGGAACCTTTCTTTCAATCTAATGGGAGAAAAAAGCTGTTAAAAAAAGAGCTTAGACAAGACATTTCCTACTAACTAGTGTTTACCCTGAGATTATTGTCGGGGGGGTGCGTTGATGAAAGAATGTAGCTCAAGAAGAAAAATTCAAAAGTTTCTTTATTCATCATCTATCTACTGTTTTTATATTTTTTTTCTCTTCATCTCTTAATCATATGTAACCAGATCTCTCTTTTCATCCGTTTCTTTTTTCTAGTTCATTTTTGTCCCAGTTTAGACAAAAATTTGCTCTTCTAACAGGGATGGACTGGATAAAAGTGAACTAATAAATAAGTTAAATAATGAATAATAAAAATAATGGATAAAACTTTGCCGCCAGCTTTTAATTCAGGATAAAATCCTTAAATTAGAGATGAATATAATTCCAGGTTGGCAGTAGGTCTTTGCTACATTTACTGGACCTCTACCAGGCATCATATAATTTGATCCTCCTCTTCTTAGATCACCTTCCCCTCATTCTACTGCTCCTTCTCACTCATGTGACTAATTTTATGGCGTCCCTCTGCATCACCTCCACGACCATAAATGACACAGCATCTAACTCTAACAGTAACAATATTAAACAGAATTCATAAAGTTGGAGATGTATATATATATATATATATATATAAATATAAGGAAATTAGAAGGACAATGCTAAACACTCATTACTCAAATGATTTGTCTTTTTCTCCAGCTGTTAAAAGCAGCTATATGGAAACACTGCATCACCCTCACCTCCATTATTAAATAACAATGGGAAGGGAAACACTGCAAACTATGCTTCACAAATGGAGAAAAACAATTATTCAGAAATCGATATGGATGTACTTACAACTTTCCTCCTCCTACTTTTCCTTACTCTTCGCTTCCTTCTTCTGACTCCTATGCTTTCTGACTGACCATTTTTCCCCTTTGCAGATGTCTTCTTTCTTCTCACCTTTCTTCGTTTACCTAATCGAACAAAAATGGTTTACTGTCGCCTATAGCTACTAGAAGCAAAAAAGAAAAACCTCTAAAATACTTTAATATTTGCCAAGTTTAATCTGGGATTCAACCCCACACTTGAAGACCATTTAATTTTTTCCTACCAGGTTTGTGTCTCCGACTTGACGGGACCCGAGGGGTGATATCCCGTACGTACACGGCCGTATTAAGCCCAGCAACCACAGCGTTAATAGTTTCATCCAACCAAGTTGACTGCATCAGATACGTTGGAGCCAACTGGAAAAGAAATGCTTGGATTACTCTGCTGTGATGCTTTCCCACAAACATGTGCAGAAACACTTCAAAAACACACAACTCAATTAGAAAGGTTTTCACTTATCCAAACACACATCTATTAAGCTGTTATTACCAGTTAGCATCATCACAATGAGAGCATTAAAACCACACACTGCAGAAATGCTTTGCATGAGTATTAGGAAACTTGCCAAGACAAAAGCATCATGCCAAACCTGTGATGTGCGTGCCTGCGTTATTCGATGTCTGTTAACGTTGGCTCGAACCCTCTCACTCTGCTGAGTCCGTGCTATAGCCCTGGTTGGACCAACAGTGCGAGTTCGAGACCGACTGGTGGCTGGACGGGGAGTAGGGAAGCTTTCTGTGTCACTAATCTCCTCAGCTGAGCCTCCTAAAGAAAACATATTAACCGAGACAGATAAGACTTGGATAAAAGCATAGAAAAGCAAATGAGGGGGAAAACATCTGTAATTATAATAAAAATAACTGAAAATGCTTGACATGTATGTGTCATTTTTACATTTCTATAAACAATTCTCCCATACTTTTAAAATCAGTTTAACACCTTCCTTCGCATCACCAGCAAACATGGATATTTTTCTAATTAAAGTCTAAAATCAGAAAGTATTATTTAGGAAACATATTTGTATTTAAAATCTCTGACATGTAAAGTTCTTATGAGGACATAGATGCTGCCAAGATTCTCATTTTATAAAGAATAGGGCCACAGCATCAAAGATCCTCCACCAAGTTCCACCCAACTATCATCTCCTAATGCCAGACACACCGAAAATATGTATTTGGGATGTTTGTGATGGTGGTACAGAGAAAGCTTTTCCTGAAATAGCTGCCCGGAATTTTAATTCTGCCTTTCATGAGGCTTTGATATAAAGCAGCAGTGAAACAGTGTTGAACTTTACTGAATACCAAGTTCACTTCCAATGCTGTGTATTGGTGTATGGATGTGTGAAAGTTTAAGAACAGGAACAGGAGAAAGAAGCACAAAAGCAGGAGTATATGTAGGCCTACTATACAACTTTGCGTAAGAAACCAGTACTTATTAGACTCTTTCAATCTGAGCTTTGTTTGTTTTGTTTTTTTCTCCTTACAGCACAAGAGGACAAGATAAACTCCATTACTGAAACTTTTAATTACAGCCATGACTGTGAATAAGGCAGCGTGGGCAACTTATAAACCAAAACAAATCTGTAACAAGACATCTTCAAACGTCTAAAAAGTAGTTCGAATAAACGGACGTCTGATCTGTTTCTGTTGTTTTGAATAAATGTACTTAAATCCAAGATTGGATACATCTAAATTATAAAGTTGGCGGATAAATAAATAATCAACTCATTGTGGGAATGAGTAAAAACTGAAGAAGGTGCATGCATTTCTAGTAGCTGCTATAATTCCTGCTTGCAAAATATGTGACCTCGGACATATAATTTAAAAACTTACTTGACTGCCTGTTGTTGGCTTCACACTCAGGACAAAACCATTCCTCTACAGGAACAGCATCAAGAGGCGGTGTGAGACACTCCATGTGGTACCTGGGACACCATTAAAGTTTGCTGATCAAACATTTATAGGCCAGCTTTTTGTTACAACTCTGGATGACTTAATGAAAACAAAAAACTCTTCCACCAGAGCGTGACTCTCCAAGGCCACATTGTTATTTAGATTGTTTCAAACGGTTTTTCCTTTCCTCCAATGTACAGAAGTGCAGAGACAGGATACCTACTGGGTCACATGTTCTGTAAACTCTTCATATTCTTACAAGTGATAATAACGTGCTGGTAAAGTAAAAAAAATCACAGAGCTTCTGTTTGTAAACTCTACCACATTAGCTTTAATTCACTACAATAACAGGTAAAAACCAGCTTAGAACATTTTCAGCAACTTTATTTGGCAAAATCTTTTCCATCTCACCCGGCATCACAGCCATCACAGAGCAAGAGCCGGTCTTCACGGTCACTGCCTCCACACACCTCACAGTTGGTTTGCTCCAGGTCCAAGTTTACCGTTTCCTCCTGACCATGTTTCACAGGTTTTTGCACTGTGACCTGAAGGGCACGATTTATAGATTTAGCAACCATGTAAAAAAAGAGAAACTGAGTTTTTTCACTATTTAAAGTTTATGCAAAAGAGGTTCACTCACAATTTTCTTTACTTTCCCTCCATAAGATTTCCTTAGGTATATGTTGTCAAAGACAATCCGGTCCACAGGACACGAGTTTGCATTCTAGATGGATGAGTGAGAAAAGAATTATACTTATTTGTTCCTTTAACATGAACTAGAAAGAATATTTTCATTTTAGGTAAAACAATGAAGTCAGAGCCACCTTAGTCCATTCTAGGATGCAGTCGAAACAGAAGTAGTGCTCGCAGTTCTCCGGTGTTGCAACAGGCTGGCTACTGAATGAGTTTAGACAGATTGGACACTTTTCTCTGTCCTCATCGGAGCTCATCTCTGCAAAGTCAGCAGAATTTCCCCCAAAGGCTCCCTTCGCCTGCTTAACAGCTTCCAACTCATCGTTATCTAGTAAAACAAGAACATATTTGTCTTTACTACATACATGATGGGTGTTTATATTGTGTTATAAAACTAGTTCACATCTACAGTCACCATCTTCCTCATCAGTATCTTCATCCTCCTCTTCATCTTCCCCATTTGCATTGTTTTCTTCTTCATCATCACCACTTTCAGAGTCTCCCTCTTCCGACTCTTCCTCTAGATCATCAGAATCATCTATAAGAAAAAACATATAACACAAAACAAATACAAGTTAGTTTAAAAATTAAGGGGTAACTGTGGGGAAAAACAGTTATTTGAATTCAGACTCATTAAAATGACCTGAGATGGCCCACAATGCCGATCTTTTTCCTTTGCTGTGAGATGAACCACGGAAAATTTGCTCATCCTGGCTGTCGTCCTCATCCATGGCTGACCATCGAAACAACAGCACCCAAACGCCTCTTACAGCAGATATCTATAATTGGATCAAACCAGATAAACCTAGATTGTAAACGTAAAGCACTTTGAATTAAAAATATGTGCAAATATTGACATTTAATCTGTCGGTTTCTACATTGATACCAATTTAAGAAGCTATAGCTCTGGACAAGCAAGTGACGTTAAGTAGGTGGGAATCAAAGAGCATTTCAAGTGCCTTATCACCCACAATGATTTAGCAGTAAACTCCATCACGGGGATGATGATAATAAAAAAAATGATCATAAAGCGGTTGTGAGGATGTTGAGAATTAAATGTCTTCATTACTTAAATAAAAATAAGTAACTTGCTAAACATTGTCAAATTAATTCAGGCTGTGCATCAATCAGAATGTAACCTCAGGTACTTTCAAAAACATTATTTTTCACATAGCTGTTGTCAGTGGTTAACTTGGATCGCTTTAACAGCTTAGCCCTGATTTAGTTACAAATCTCTTTTTTTCTGTTTCTACTCTGAAATTCTATAGTTTAATACTAATAACTACTGAGAAGTAAAAATCTAATCAAGTCACAACAAAACCCACAGACTAGATCCGGTTTCTGATACAATAATACCATAAATAAGTCACACCAGCATGGGTTTAAACAATAAACTAAGATAACCAGAAGTGATTTAAATACTAAGAATTGCTGTAATAGAATTGTCGGAATCTCTTCCATTGAGCAAACAACAGCTTAACAATTCAATTAATACTAAATTTGTCATGAAGTTAACAAAAACATTTAATATTGCCATTTGTTTGAGTAATGCAAGGCAATTTTGTACAAGTCCAAGGAAAGTAGTAGTCATTAATGTACTGTTCACTAGAATGATCAAGTTACTTCTTCAATAAAAACAGTTGATCTCTTTATCTGGGTTAACAAATAGTTCTATTTTTTTGTTGTTGTCATTTTAACATAAAGAATCTCTATATCTTTAGATTAGACTTTATTTTAATGTACAAAGATAATCACATTAATAGCTACACCTGCTCCCACCTAGTCTCAGACGCCTACTTGATGCAGAGCGGTTTATAGCACAATAGCCAAACTAACAACACTGCACACGGTGTTGATCAATGTCACTATAATAGCAGAGAATTTCACTGAGTAACAGGTACGTTATTCTTTCCATTACATGTGCAATCAATAACAAACACTGTCACAAATTTAAAAAAAATACAACCAAGCCTTATAACACTAGGGTTTATGTGCATTGTTGCTTGTTAAAGTTACAGTTTTAATTATTTTTTTATCTATTTTATTTGTTAAATGATTAGTTTTATTTGTCTTATTTAAAAAAAGCACATTTACCTATTATTATTATCCCTGATTTAAGTTTTTTTTTAACGTACCCATTCATGACTGACAATCTACATTGTATTCCATTTCACTAGCTCTTACACTAGTTTGCCTTTGGTCATAGTGTGTATTAAGTGTAACCAATGTTATTCAACGTATAAGGGCCAACCAAAGCAGCATTACACAATGCAAATGCTTCATTTGTAAACAAAGAACAGGATTCAGGCTTAAATCGTCATTTCAGTAGTTTTTTACGTAAAAGAAACATGAACCGCGGAAATACAAATCCACGCTCATTGTGTATGTCATGACAAAGAAAAAAAAGATCTTTTTAAATTCTATTTTTATTTAGAATGCCGCTAGCTAGTTCTGTTAGCTCAAGGGTAGCATGTCAGCTAGCTCCGGAGTTGCTAAAATTAGCGAACCTCAAACCCTAGCCTGCTTAAATTCTGTGCGAAAACCAGTCAATTTGTAGGACGCTTTACGTAATAATAAGACACGTTTTTGCACACATTTAATGCAAAACAGAAGCATTTATATGCGTTTGAAACCTACCCTATTCAATAGTGAAGGGTATGTTCAGAAAGGTTTGAAGTCTCCACTGTTGGTGAGTGACACCACCGGCTGGCTAAGGACGGAAATTACCGAGTGAACTTCGACATATGAAATTCTTAAAGAGACAGTGCCAGTTGGAGCCATAACCGTCCTCGTGAGCTTGATCTAAATAAAGACCATGGGTTAATATTTTTTAAATTATGGTACTTGAACTGCATATAGTCATACTTAGACGAAATATTGGCATTCATATTTTTTGCAAACAGAAAACAAAAATAAATACATGTAAAACCTCTTAGAAGAAAAAAAAAACATTTTTATCTGAGGAACAATGGAAGCAAAATATAGATCAGAGACTAGAAATCTGGTAGTCTTTGAGTGAATTGTGGAGTACACTATGGACAGGTCGCCAGTCCTTCATATGACAACGCAGAGACATAAAACCACATACATATGCACTCACAGGGAAATGCGCCATTTAGTCTAATAGTCAAGTTTTTGGACTGTGGGGGGAAGCTGGAGTAACTGGAGAGAACTAATGAATTCACTGGGAGAACAGGTAAACCCCATGCAGAAAGAGCCCAGAACATACAAAACATCATCAGGAGAAAAATATGTACATGCATATGTTCATATGTACCATAAACTTTATGTTCTCTCAGTTTATTTTTTTTTTCATAATAGCTACATTTAGTTTGGTGCTCTGTTTGACTGACATCCTCTTGAACTTAAAACTAGCTTAGAGGTTATCCATATAATGGTGTTTCTCTGCTAGACAGGGTCAGTCCGAATACCTTAAATCAATAAGGACCCAGACACTACATCATATTAAGTATTATCCAAGTAGCGATGGAAGTAAGGAAGAAGCTAGGAAGAGGAAGAAGCGCGCTTCATATTGCTAATTCAGTTAGCATAGAGACCCCATAATGTTCCTAGCCGCAAGGAGAAACTACACAGTCTCCCACAATCCTTTGCAAATGCAGGCACAACCCTCTGCAAAGGAGTTTAACAAAAATACATCATTTCTTCATGTGTACTCTGTGTGATAAATTCTGATGTCCTCACCTTAATGTTGGGGTTTTAAAATGGAGATGGCTTTAACCATTTATTACATTTGTGTAACTTTTTTTGTACTTCTTTTCCAGGAAAGCTGTTGTCCTAATTTTATAAGCACTATTCATGTGTGTGTGTTGTGTAAATGCATAATGACACCCGTAGGACTGAAGGCTGTACAGATTCAGCCAACCCTGTGTTATTACTATTGACCCCATGAAAGGCAAAGGATAGGAGCAAAGAACAGGAGGTAGGAGCTACAGTTTGAGGTATTCGAATAAGTCTGTGTCATCTATGGGGCTGGTTTTCTATTACGATCTCTAACAGAAGTATTCTTTTTTTTGTGCCTTCTGTTATTTTCTCAAACCCCGTTGGTCGTGGCTGATACTGTGCATGGTTCTGGCGGAGGTTTCCACCTAACTAATAGGACAACCCTGTTGCTACATGTATGCTTTGCATGGGGAGCTGCTGCAAATTCTACCGACTGTCCACTACATGCTCATCCAAGAGAAGGAAATTCTAATTTAGATAAAATGTCAATTACATATTTTTCAACCTTCACTGCTCCAAACCAGTTCAAAAATCTACATTTCTGCTGTTGGTTTAGATTTTTTCCTTGTAAATATTAAATGTTTGTTTTTATGCATAATTACTTGTACATTTTGTACAGTTGTATTTATTTTAGTTAAATGTACAGCGTAAACTGTTTCTTACTTGCTGCTGAAAAAAAATTAATTTCCACACTGTGGGACAGTAAATTATTTTCAATTCTAATTGTATTGTGTTTTATTGTATTGTATTCTATATAAATATGTATTAAAGATTAATACTGTATGACAGACTTTTGCTCTTTTTTAAACTTTGTAAAAAAATAATGGTGAAATAAAAAATTATCAGCAGCTCTCTCAGAATAAAGGACTGATTTATTTTAGACACATCCCACCTTTGAAAAAACAGAAATTAAAGCCGTTGCCACTTACAGTAACCTTGACTGGTTAATTAGCGAAAAAAAAACATCCTTTACTTACAGAAAATAACTTAAGCTACATAATGTTTTTTAAAAAGTGTAGAAAATCTTTGAAATAGAGGCCTGGGTCATATTCCTTAGAGATGAGAAATTCTTCATGCTTCGGCAATACAACAAGAACAGCAATGGTGTACATGGTGGAGACAGGATCATGCTGTGGGGATGTAGATGGGGAAAGAGAAATCCCATAGAAAAAGCAGACTTGGAAGAGTTGAAACTAGAAGGGAAATTCTCATCTTCCAGCAGAACAACCACCCTAAACACACAGTGGTATAATCCAATGGTTTAGAACAATTTATGTAAGAAAAAAACAAAAAAAACCCCAATCTTCAAAAAACACACTGAAATTTCTGGTTGAAACACAACAAGAAATCAATACTTTGCTAGGCAGAGTATATGATATATAAAAAAGAAAAACAAAAACAACATGAGCTTCTACTATTACCTCAGATGCACAAAGACTCACAAAAATGAATGGATGTGAAATAAGTGTATAGTATGCTTTAATCCTATTAAGTCCGTTTTAACTTGTTTTTAAATTTTTATAAAGTCTTGTTGTGAATATGTGACTAAGTCAGCTAATAAGTTTCAATAACAATATTCAAACTCTGATAAAAAAAAAAATTGCATCTATTATGTGCAAACTTTTCTTAAAAAATAAACTAAACTGAAACACCCTGGAGAGGAATCCTTAAAACCTTTAGAAAGTAAAGACATAATAAAAATGTAGCAAAATGACAAAGCATACCAGGAATAAATTAAACCGTGCTGCAAAGAAAACACAAACCACATCAGTGACAAATGTACCTATTCCTCTGACACATTTGTGGTAGCTTTTGAAATCCATTTCATTTAGTATGTCTTATATAGTAAATAGTATGTTTTGTTTTGATTTAATTTCTGAAGATTTCAGGACCCTAAGCTAACCAGAACGGTGACATCACCATACATTTTAGATTAGGGTTTAAGCTCTTTTGACACTCTTTAAACAAAAATAAATGCTAAACCAACAACATCAAATATACACAAGTGATAATGAGCCCTTTGACATAGTTTGAGATCCATTGAATGTGCCGCCCCCTAGTGGTGAATACGGATAACGTAAATAAACTGTTACATAATAAGGCATGCAAGTCCGGTTCGTCGTGAGGTCAAGTAATCCGGCGAGGTATGAATTAATACTACTACCACTACTACTACTACTGATAGAAAATAAACAAGTCCAGATTTCTTATTTGACTAAAGAATAAGTACAATTTACGTTATTTTAGATATTAAATGGGTCACTAAATTTTTCGTTAAAATAAGCTTTTCAAATAATCCATTGAGCCATTTCAAACCTGATTTATTAGCTGTTTTTGTTTTTAATGATGTTTAAATGTAAATTATCCAAACTTCCCTAACAGACTCTTTTATACAATCATCATGTTATGAAGATGTGAATAATTGAGTGTTCCCTGTACTCCCTTCCTCCTCGTCATGATGATCATCATCAGATCAGGCTGTCATGCAGCATCCTTGGTACGTGCACAGCCACACTCCGCTCATGGCAACACAGTACACAAAGTAAGCCGAGTTCAACCACTCCACACCGGAGGGGTCGGAGCGCGCTAAGTCAAAACGGCTTTAAACCCACGCAAACCAGTATCGAGTGGCGACTGTCGTGTTACATGATGTCTGTTTAGGGGAAAGGAACATGTATCGCACTTATGCGCATCACAATTACGAAGCGAGGCAGGAAACTGTTAACAAGGTAATGGTTCATTCCTGATGTACGACGTGCAGAAATGAACGCACCGCACCCCAACTACAAGTCGGACAATCGACTGAACATGCTGTTCTTGAACATCCCACCCACAGAGCTGCGGATATGTCATTTGTTACCAAAAGGCGGGTCTTTTGACTCCGGTGTGATATGTGATTGGCTAAACGGGATGTCGGTTTGTTACTCATTTGCATAACCAGGTCGGGTTGAGGATGCAGGGGAGTGGGCAGAGCAGGGGGAATGTAAGTGAACTGAACTTCAGCGGCGGTATAGGTTTAAGAATAAATCTATAAGCGCCAGACTTTAATCCTACGCTGAGATTTTTTTAATTAATGAAAGAAACAAAATGTTTTTTTTTTGTTTATTTATAATTTGGATATATCAGGACGTATCAGCAGGAACTGAACTTTTTTTTACCCTACTAAAATATACCAAAAGAAAACTTGACCGGTAAGTAGCTGTACATCTCTCAATATATATGTATCATCTTAAAAAGATCATATTCATTAATTTATCAGGTATCATTTTGTTATACATGTATTTATGTGGTGTTTAACGTAACAACTTGTGAGAATCAAACTTTCTCTTAACCATTTAAAAAAACCCAACATGATTAGAATCATGTCTTACTGTACAGAATGATCCATACATCATAAACAGGAAGTCGGGTCCAATTTCACTCTTATTGATTTCTCTATTAGAGTGTTAAGGCAATAGAATATTTCAACAAATATATACATTTCTTTTGTTTTAATACTTGGTTATGATATATGGACATGCCATGATTTTTTTTAACTCTGATTTGATTCAATGAATGATAAGAGCATTTGTTTCCTCTCTACAGAGTGTGTGAGTCTGCACGCTGTCACTATAACCTCTGAGATCTAAAAGCAGGTAAGCCACTGACTAACGCACATTGTGCCATTTGCCAGTTCCACTGTGCGTGTGACAGCGGCTAACCTGGTTTTGGGAATACCGCTCACTCCACCTCTTCTTCAGACCAGCCTCAGCCGGATAAGGCTGACACCTATATGTACATGCTGTTCTAGATCATGTCCTGTGCTCCGCTGGGAAAGGCCTGCTCCACTCTAAAGCCCTCCCAGTGGTCTCTGCTTGTACTGAAGCCAAGTTCCTACTCTTTTGAGATACCTTATTTAGGAGCCAGGTGGCTTTTACGTTGCCTTCCCAGTTGACCTCCCTCCCCTGCCTATTACCATCACTTGAGGCTGTTGGTGAGTTTTGTTTCAGTTTCTGTTTCACAATTGCAGTTTTGATCCGTTTTTTGGTCTGTGTTGAAAAATGTTAGTTTCTTTTTTCTTAGGCCACCAGGAAGTGAGGTTATTGTAACATCAGTGGTAGGTTTGGGTGTGAGAGATATGACTTTCTGTCCAGAACACTGAGAAACTAATTTGTCAGTTGCTCGCATATTTTATTAATATCTAATTCTTGACTGAGTGGTATTTAAATCCTCTTTTTAATTGTTACTCAGTTATTCTACTTAAAGATTATTTAATACAGGGTTGGTGAGGGCAACACGAGGTGTAGGCCCATATGCTGAAGCCATCAGCCATCCTGGTTTCAGTTCCTGACCTCTTATCCTTCTTCTCTTGCTTTTTTCTGTCTGAACTCTCCAGATAAAAGATGTAGATATTCTAAAATATATTTTTAAAAAGCCCAAAAAGTGCTTTTATATTGTTGAAATCTAAATCCAAGCCTTTTTCATAATTATAATTTGAGGTAATTTAACCTTCAGATAATGTTTTTAAGCTGTTCATGCACTAATAAGTAACATTTGTCATTAGCAGATGCTAGTTTTGGTTGTTTGGGGGTTAGGAGAAGCAGGGGCTCGCCCAGGATGCCATTCATGGTTGTTAGATATAACCGCTGAACTTGGCTTCACAGCAAAATGCCTAAAGGTTTTCATATTGGTTTTTTTTTCTTCTGATTTTTGCATGAATGTAAACTATTTGCCTCTTACAGCCTGTCCACCGTGTATTTGTATGTGCATAAAGTAAGAATTAAAGTTATGAATTAAATCACTTGTTGCATCATCTGCAGCTCATTTTGTCTTGTCATGTTGTGGATGTTCACAGGATTTTTTTCTTTTTTTTTTTTTTTTTTTTTTTTTTTCTTCTATTTTTCATTTCTACACGATGAGTCATTGTGACACAGAGGAATAAGAACGTCTGTCAGGCTCTTTAACTTGAGCTTCCTGTCATCAACATCCTACTATGGGACGTGCAGATGCTCACCCTCATCCTCGCGGAGAGAATCGTTTATCCAGATGTTCATTTTAATCAGTTTTCCTCTAAGATAAAATATAAAGCAATGCATAATTCCCATGATACAGAGCCCTGGAAAAACAACAACAACTTTATAATCTGGTAACGTATCACTCCGGGGTTGGAGTCTTCTGGGTTTAACTTCAATGTGAAATGTTTCTGATATAAATAAAACATAATTTTAACTTCAAATTTTGAATTTAACCTCAAAGCAGTTGTAAAAACTGGAATCAAATATTAAGTGGGACACAATGTAAAACTTTTACATTGAGAAAAGGATACTTTTGTAAATCCCCCATGTCCACAAGAAGGCGTCAGTGTTCCACTAGTCTTTGGGCTTGTCCAGACAGGAGACAAAACAAGGATTTGAAGCTTATGTAACCCTTGCAAAACCAGACAGTTGTAAACCTCTTCATAATGATCCAGATCTGCATAGTTAATAGTTGTAGCACAGCTTTTGGGTTTTTATGCTATCAACACAGAAATCAAGAACGAAAAACATTAAAAAAGGAGAAAAAACATGGAAATATGATGTACCTGCCTGAGAGGTTAGAGGAGGGTATTTTTAGAAAACCACAGGGTATTAGTTCGGGGTCAGCCAGAGCACATGGGGAAGTTTACGTCATCGATACAGAAAGCAGTGTTGGTCTCTAGGGTAAACAAACAGAGCAGTAGGGTGGAGAACACAAGTGGTACACAGGACCTAAGTGGCTGTGTGTCTTACATGATGATGATTTGTGATCCCTGAGGATAAGCTGTCAAAGCCCAGAGTTTTTAACTTTAAGCATGAATGACCCCTCATGAATGTTATTGAGTTTGTCCATATAATGAATATAAAAAAGATCTTAAACATAAGACTGCCTCATAAAAATGATCCTACCCCTTGATTATTTTTTTTTATTTGCATTACTTTAACCAGAACTATCAGGTTTTCAATATTGTTTACAATTTAAAAAAAAGTTTGCATCTATACATGAAAAAAAAATTCAATTTCAGCCTGATTCAGAAATATTCTTTGATATAATCCAAACTTACTGTAGCACTATTGCTGAATATTCAGTACTGCTGTCCTCCTGGTAGCTTAACCTCTGGCACACAGTCTTTTGCAGATTCCTAACAGCTTTTCATCCAAGATCCCCCTGCATGCAGCTCTATGCAAATTCTCATAAATTGTGCCTAAAAAGTTTAACTTTAAAATCATTTGAGAAGAGTTCATTTTTCCTGTGTCCTCTATGTGGCTTATTACAAACTTTGAATGGAAAGTCTCATGGCTTTTGTTCAACTTGATGTTCTGTTGCCTGCTCTTCTATACAGGACTACATTCTGCATGATTAATAGTAGTCCTGTCACCTCTCAAGAATCGTTGATCTCCAAAGCTGCTCTAATTTTACCAAGGGGCCTTCAGTCTGCTGATGAGTCATAGTATACAGGATTGAATCCACTTTAGTGTTTTCTTTGTGGAAAAAAAAAAGAATCAAACACCAGTTATTCCTTATTTTATGTAACATGAGAAAATCTGACAAAAGTTCAAGCGCTGAGAATACTTTTTTAGGCTTGATGTCTTTCCTTTGCTTTTGTTCAGCTATCATCTCTTCCTGTTGACGTAGTGTGTTACATTATCGATAAAAGCAACAGCTAGGATCCTTGCCTCACATCCTATTGCATCAACAATGCACCCCAGGAGATTTCCATCAGTTACATATTAATGCATAGAGATCATTACAAGAAATCACAGGCCAATTAAACACCAAGTACAATGAAAAGTATGCATAGCTCATGCTCTTAAATATATTCATTATCATTGTATATTTTATATTATTTATATATTATTAATATACATTTATATGCAGTATTTAACTTTTTGGAAAATTCCAGATGCTTATTTAAAAAAAATGTTTTATTATAATTTAACTTCGTATAAAGACTTTAAAGAAATAAACACTCAACAAAAGAATTTCTAAAACACGATTCACATTTTATTATTTAAATACACAGTAATAGTAATAATCTCTATTTAAAGGTTCCTAAATTATGTTACATTTCATACAGATACTTTGAAATGCTTACAGTAGCAAAACTTTGCAAATATATCTTTTCTTATTTATATAAAGAGAGGGTAAGGTAAATTAATATCGGATGGAAATGTTAGGAAGCGAAAAAGGGGTTAAAGATGCGATGGTGACAGAGAAGTGAACAACTTTCCCTTGGCCCTGTGGTCCGTGTTTTATCTCCATGACGACTCTCGGGATGTCAGGACTGTAAGAGACACAAAAACAAGTGGGGGATGATGATCCCTTTGTGTTGTTTGGGTATTTTTTATTTTTTTTTTTTTGGAAGGGTGGGCAACACATTTTTTAGCAAAGAAAAATCATTAGTGAACTGGAATCATCTGGATACGCCTGCAGGGAACACAGTAAGACAACACCAGCTGCTAGGTTCATTGATTTGCTCATAGATTTTTTTAAAATCACGACTCAATGATTGCTGTCAGAACATAAGATCTGAACTCGCAGATATAAATAGTTTACATTTAAAGAAAAAATATTGGCATTTGTCGAACAAAAACAACAACACAGAAAATGTGAAGGAGATACACACAAGACACACACAACAGTTTGACCGATCAGCAGGCTTGGATGTTTGGTTAAAAATAGAAAATTAATCAAATAATGTCCCCTGTATTGCAATTTTTAAAAGTATCAACATAACCGGTTTTAGGTTGTTTTTTTTTTAGTACATACACTCGGGGAGCTTTTCCACCCTTTTTTCAAATCTTTATGTCTGAGTAGAACCACAAAACTTCAAGAATAGAAACATTAACACAGAAGAAAAATCATCATCTTAAAATATTTCACAAGTACACATCTGAAAAGTGAGACATGGATATTTATTCCATGCTCTAAATAAAACATGCATAATTGGATTAGATCTGGAATTAGTCCGGCCCGTTCCATCAAATGACTTTATATCCCCCACCCTGCTAATAAAGCCCTCAGCACCCTCCAAATGGTTTCCTCTTCAAATATTCAGTTTCATGCTTTGCCTCATCAGCTATAACCAGCTTCCCTTTTCCCCCCTCAAAAATTCAAAAAAGCCATCACAGAGCCTTATGTTACCATCAACACGTTTCACTTTTGGGGTGATGCGCGGCGTTTTCCCTACATAACTTTGGCCTAAATGCACCTGCTTACAACCTCCATGACTTTATCACTTTCCTCTCTGCTGTATGTCCATGATGCAAATTACAAATTCACAGGGTAGATGGAATAATCTATTTATTGTGACATTGACCTCCACTGCAGGTGGATCTTCTTTAACAATTAGGTGACTTCTTAAGTGCAGCAGTGTCCAAATTTAGTTGCTAAAAACACCTTCCTGATGGTTTTATGTGATTCGTTATTCAGACACACCTAAACAAAATGGCTAGATTTCCTCCTCATCACAGCTAGCCCTTCACAAGTCTATTTATTAACTTTTTATTTGATCCAGGTGTGTTGGACCAGGGCAAATATCTAAAGTTATTGAGGACACCCTCTAGAGATTAATCATTTAATCAGAATAAAAATGCGTGTCCCACTGTTTAGCTGTTGGCTTTTATGTAGCTACATATCGTGAAGTTTGTGGTTGATAAAAACTGAACAATTTTAGTAGTGAAAAAACCTTTGCTTATCTTAGGTGTATAGTGCAAGGGGTAGTGTGATTTATGACAGGTCAAACTGTTTGTGTGACAGTAGGAAAAAACAAGGAGGTATATCTGTCACAGAAAACAAAAGAATCAACTCAGTAAACCCAGCATCTGTGGCTCTAAGTGTTGTTTTTAAACAAGGGTGTTGGTTAAAATAGACATCCCCAATAATCGTCTTCAGTGGGTCCAAAAAGATTGATTGTTTTCTGTAAATTCACGAGGCCAAATGGTTTACAAGGGAGGAAAATGGAACAATGAAAGGCTCTTGTTCTTTGGAAGTCAAGCATCACCAAAGTACAAGGCACTGTGAACATACATGCCCTCACAGGTAAATTAATGCAATTATATTTTTCCGTATCAGTAGAAAACAAACAGCAACATCCCAATCAAACCCACCATCACAACATCTGACACAGGAATTTGCAGTGTGATCAATGGGTTACATTGAGATACAGTGAAGAGCAGCAGCTGGAAGTCGATTTTTTGACTTGAGGGTGGGAAGGCCACTCGGAATTACAAAAGGAGGGGATTAGCAACAAATCCCAAGATGCATTAAAGTATAACAGAAGCGGTTACAGTTAGTCCAGAAGCAAATAGTGTAAGGCAACGACGACATGCAAGTACAGAGAACATAACCCCCTTGTGAATTGAAGCTTAAAAGGATGTGAGAAACACTAAAAAGGAGAATGTGGAAGAATGTGTCAGATGTAAAAAGCTAGAGACAGGACAGAGAGACGTTAAAGAAAAGCCTTTCATCTTGCAATAGCTGAGCACAGGGAAGTGAAGAAGTAGGAGAGACCACCGGTACACACAATCTGTGAACCGAACACCATTATTGAAAGCATCAGCCTTTAAACCCAAGAAAGCTGGAGTAGATTTAGGAGTGAGAGGCTTGGGACCAGGTAATGGAGACGTGGGAAGCAGCAGGGTCTCACACATACACACCCTCAGGGTTGAGACTGGACACAAGAGGGTTTTGCAGGTTCCGAGGATGTCCTAGAAACTGTTTGGCTGTCGGACGAGGGGGAAATTCCACTGGAGTTACACTGCGACCTAAAGGAGGAAAAGAGAAAAATCCTTGAGAATAACCAACGTACTGTAATAATAATAATAAAACAAAAATGTATACAGTTTGTAGCGTCCACACTACCTGCTGTCAGTTCCAGCTGTTCAAGCTGTTCCTGCAGCTCTATGCGTGAGTGGCTATGAGCTGGCAGGACACCTGTCTGCTGTATAAACTGCTGCAGGTTACACTGTCTCAGCTCCTTATTCAGATCCTCCAGCTCATTCTGCTTTGCCTGGATGGTAAAAAAAAATATATGACTGAACTGCTACTGGCTAGAAGTACCTGTTAGGAATCAAAAGATTGTTCTCCATCAGTTTGATTTATTTACAATTTTAACCCTTTAAAGCCAAGTGTACCATATTTGATGCAGGCAAATATGAGACCTTTGCATCGTTAGTGGGAATTGTTGTTCTCGAAAACCCTGACTTACAAAATCAGACACATTTATTGGACAGAGGATATATAAAATATTATTCAGAAATGCTCCACGTATCAAATTTCAAACAAATAAATGATCTAATTTTAATTAATATAAAATGTATGTTTTTATTATTTCATTTGTCATAAAATACAATGACAACTCTAATTTTAAAACATCAGAATTTCTTGTCAATTATTTCATGGTTCAGGCTTTAAAGGGTGTAATAAAAAAAATTAAAGCCTCCAGAAGAGGGCAGCATAATCTAAAAAGCTAAATGTCTAAAAGTCACTGCTGCAGGTTACTGTTG